>JAJOOR010085674.1:0-40341 GCA_036250505.1 Solanum acaule | reverse complement strand
AGTAGCGGAAAGGAAAAATAGAACTTTGGTTGAATTGACTAATGCCATGCTTATTGAGTCACATGCACCTTTAAATTTTTGGGGTGAAGCTATTTTGATTGCTTGTTATGTGTTGAATCGTGTGCCTCATAAAAAGTCTAAATTGACACCTTTTGAATTGTGGAAAGGTTACAAGCCAAGTTTGAGATATCTAAGAGTTTGGGGTTGTCTAGCCTTTGTGAGGCTAATGGATCCCAAGATTACAAAATTGGGTAAGAAAGTTACTACTTGTGCTTTTCTTGGTTATGCTTCAAATAGTACAGCCTATAGATTTTTTAATCTTGAAGATAATATTGTGATAGAATCGGGTGATGCTATTTTTCATGAGAATAAATTCCCTTTTGATTCTAAAAATAGTGGTGGTCAAAGGATTGAACAAAATATTTTTTCACTACCTAGTTCTTCTACTTCTACTTTAAAAAATAAAGAAGTTAATGATTTTGAGTTAAGAAGAAGTAAAAGAGCTAGAGTAGAAAAAAAATTTGGTCCTGATTTTTATGTGTTTAATGTTGGAGATGACCCTCTCACTTTGAAAGAAGCATTATCTTCACATGATTTTATTTTTTGGAAAGAGGTTGTACATGATGAAATGGAATCACTGATTTCTAATAAAACTTGGAAGTTAGTTGATTTACCAATGGGTTGTAAAACTATTGGTTGCAAATGAGTCTTAAGAAAAAAGTTGAAACCGGATGGATCTATTGATAAATACAAGGCTAGACTAGTTGCAAAAGGTTTTAAACAACTAGAAGGCCTAGAATTTTTTGATACTTTTTCACCGGTAACAAGAATTACATGCATAAGACTTTTAATTGCTATGGCTGCAATTTTTTATTTACAAATTCATCAAATGAATGTAAAAATTGTTTTTCTAAATGGAGACCTATATGAGGAAATTTATATGGATCAACCTGAGTTTTTTGTTGAAGCAGGCCAAGAAAGCAAAGTGTGTAAACTTACTAAATCTCTATATGGCTTGAAACAGGCACCAAAGCAATGGCATGAAAAATTTGATTCCTGCATAATCGAAAATGGTTTTAAAACAAATGAGTGTGATAAGTGCATATATCATGTGAGAGAATTTCCTTGACCAGTCACATTATATTGAGAAAATTTTGAAAAAATATAACTTTCTTGATTGCAAGCATGTTGCTACTCCTTTTGATTCAAGTGTTCATTTATTTCCTGTTGAAAGTGAAAATGATGTAATAAATCAAAAGGAATATGCTAGCATAATCGGAAGTTTGAGATATGTGACTGATTGCACTAGGCTTGATATTGCATATGCAGTAGGAATACTTGGCAGGTTTACAAGCAAGCCAGGTAATGAACATTGGCATGCTATAACAAGAGTTATGAGATATTTAATTGGAACAAAAAATTGTGGTTTGTTCTATAAAAAATATCATGTTGTACTTGAAGGCTTTTGTGATGCAGATTAGAACACATTATCAGGTGATTCTTGTTCTACCACTGGTTATGTCTTTACTTTGGGTGGTGGTGCTATTTGTTGGAGATCAAAAAAGCAAACTATAATTGCTAACTTTGCCATGGAGGCTGAACTAATTGCTTTAGCTTCAGCTAGTGAGGAAGCGAATTGGTTAAGAGATCTATTGTTTCAAATACCTTATTTTGAAAAACCAATTCCTCTTATTTTAATTCATTGTGATAACACCGCTGTGATTGGTAGAGTTCAAAACCGTTATTACAACGGTAAATCCAGACATATAAGGAGGAAACATAGTAATGTAAGATCGTATTTGACAAATGGTACCATTAATGTTGATTATGTCAAATCTTGTGATAATCTTGCAGATCCTCTTAAAGGCCTTAACGAGAGAAAAGGTCTGGAGCACATCGAGGTGGATGGGATTGAAGCCTATAAATCCTTGAGTCATATATGAGGAAACCCAACCTGGGACTAGGGATCCTATAACCAGGTTCAAAGGGAAAAAACTAATCATATGATGACTTGTTGTGAAAAAATGCACTATTTTTTTATTCCCTCCCTATGATGTGAGTGCATTGTATCCTGTAGTACTTTGTGAAGGTTGAGCTGATAAAATTCTTAATGAATATCTGTAGCCTGTATGGATGGAGTGTTAAATTTACAGGAGCACTCTCGATAGATTTAATCTATGTGATGTATGGAAGTAGGTCGCTTCCTATGAGAATTTGGCTTATTCTCAAAAGCACTCATGAAACCGGGATAGCACAAGACCATAACGTGTTGGCTTTAAAGCTCATGTCAACACCTTGATTATTATGTGTGGACAATGATATTTTATTTCCCTTAAACAATCATAGTTCAAGTCTGAGACCACTACGACTCTGGAGTAAAAATTATTGTTTCACTAAGTGGAAGTTCAATACAGAGCACACCTTCATTAAGTATAATAATCTTCCTTCAGCTGATATACTCTCTTATATAATATTAAAATGAGTGAGTGGGGGATTGCTAGTAATTTAGCATTTTTAATATTAATAAAATGCTTCATGTGTATGTCACTGTGTCCATTAGTGGACAGTTACTTACATGTTGTATTAAGTGACAAAAGTGGTATTACATCATCTGTTATATTGTGCATTACATTCTTTGTCAGTTTTAACTTCATTGTAATTCCTCTTGTAAACGTTTGAGTGATGGCCGTTGTGCAACTCTTTCATTTGCACGTTAGTGCATTTGTTGCCTTCACATTACTTCACTCTTTATTCTTCTATTATACCTTGTAACTTGTGTAACTCCTACGACCATTATCTTCACTATTTACTACACCATTTATCTTCCTATTCATTGCTAGGAAGACTTCTTCTAGTATAAATACGGGTGATCTTCATTTGGTTTGTGGGACACAACTCACAAGAGAAAACTATAAAGCGCATAAAGTTTGTCAAAAAAAGAGTTCTTATTAGTTGAAGGGAGGTGTTCTTTTTGTGGAGCTTTGGACTCACTCTTGTCCAGAGTTGTTGAGCTATCTTTTGTGAATAGGCTGTTGTATCCTGGAGGGGACAAGTCAAGAAGGACTACTGCCGGATCGGTGAAAAACATTTGGGCTTGAATCTCCTTAAAAAGAGTGAGATATCCGCGCCTCAGCCTGAAGAGATTTATTTCTTCATTTTTATTTTCAATTGTAATCTTGTAATTCTGTTATTTTGTAATTTTTCCCTAACATTAAGTAAAAGTCTGATTCCTCTCATCCCCTTTATTTTATGAGTCTAAACTTCTCATCGATCTCCCTTCTACGGTCTATCAATTCCATAGTTCTTACGTTCAGTATTTGTACATTTCTGTTTGGGTTTTTGCTATTTGCGTGGTTGCATTTACTTTCCGGATTTGTAATTGAATTCTAGTCTTATTAATATAGTTGAGAAGTTGGTTACTGTTGCATAAAGTTGAGTTCATTACAAAAGCATATGGACCTTAGAGCTTTTTTGCGCATTACACTAACTGAGCAGAACAAGAAATACACAACACCAGAGTAAATAAAGTTACAGCAAACATGACAAAGGGGGAGATTGAAGCACAAACTATAAACTTGCAAAAGTAACAACTCAAATTCTAAAACTTAGACTAATTTTACAAGAGCATAAGTACTGCAGGATGTTCCTTAAGGTTCTTCATTACTAAACAATCATTTAGTGATAAAACATTGGAGGAACTTCAACTTCTGTTATGCCTTCAATCATTTGCATCACCATTTTCATTGAAGGTCTAACAATTGGATCAGGATGGACACACCACAATCCCACCTTAACGAATCGTTCAAGTCTTTTAATATCATTCAATACTTCAGGATCACTCCTTGCAAGTTTGTCAATTCTACCACTTCTCACACTGCCTGAAACCCAATTTACAAGCAGTAAATCATCACCTTCATCGTCTTCACTCTCTTCCTCTACCCTGCTAAGCTCAATATGCCTTCTACCACATGTGATTTCTAGTAACATTACACCAAAACTGAAGATGTCAACTTTAGGTGTTATTGGTGCATTCTTTAGCCATTCTGGTGCTAAATATCCCACTGTCCCTCTTGCGCAAGTATCTGTTCTTGTTTGATCCTTCTTCAAGAGTTTTGATAGCCCAAAATCTGAAATCTTGGCATTATATTTACTGTCAAGAAGTACATTTTGAGGCTTTATGTCACGGTGAATGATTGGAGAATCACATCCTTCATGTAAGTAAAGAAGTCCTCTTGCAATTCCTAGTGCCATTTCTGTTCTTTGACTCCAAGTAGGCAGTACTTCTTCCTTGAACAAAAAATCTGATAATGCTCCGTTCTTCATCAACTCGTAAACCAAAATGAAGTGATTATCCTCAATGTAAAATCCTAATAGCTTCACCAAATTCTTATGATGAGTTCTGCCTATGATTTTTAGCTCTGTCATGAATACCTTCTCACTTGGTTCTGCAACGTCTTCCATCAGCTTCACCGCAATCTCTACTTGAACATCCTTTAACTTTAGATTACCATAGTAAACTTTTGCAGAAGCTCCTTTTCCAAGTTGCTTGCTGAAGCCATTTGTAATTTCATGCAGTTCTTTGTATGTGAACTCGCGGAAATTGATACCTATTCTTGATGAATTTGGATTCCACTCTCGTTTTACAAGTCTCCGAGGAGCAGGATGATAGTAAAAAGCCAAGGCTCCAAATAAGACAGTAAGTGAACTGGTAGTTAAAAGGCCAGCAGTGAGATGGGCTCTGGTGTTGGATTTCTGTTTTGTTTGTATGCCATCTTTAACTGACTTAATAGGCACCTTGATGAAGGAAATGTTACCTTTGGTCATAGAAGTTCTACGGGTGTTGAGGATAGGAGTACGCCTCTTGTGACATTTCCTATTGATTAGAGAAGCAGCCATGGCATAACAATCTTCCATGATAACTTTCTTGCATCCCTCCTCGTCAACATCACGATAAATTTCATAATCCCCAACCTCATTGTAAGGCATGTCACTATCCTGGATAGCCTCTATTGTGAAATTTCCGCTAGATAGATGACCTGCACAGAAGTTGATCATTGTCTCTGGATGACAGCCTTTGGTAGGATTACTTGGATCCAAGAAGACATACCCCGGAAGACAGTCACAATTTACAGTTTCATTATCATTTGAGCTGCAGAATCCATAAGCCCCACAAACAGCATTAACCATACATGGCTCTGAAGGGATCTTCAAACCTCTAATCCAATTGCTACCATTAGTCTTATGATAAGCATACTGCTGGAAGTTGCCAAAACTGTCTATAGTTGCACGGTGGTAGTAGTCTTCAACTGGGGTTGGCACGTTCGATGGAAAAGAAAAAATTGTGTTATTGTTATCTTTCACAAGGTACAAAGATGCATTCCTCTGGTCGAAAACTAATTCCACTTCACGGTTTCCTTCACCATCTGGACTACTCAGCCAATATCCTGTGTCCCCAAAATGATAAGCAGATAGTACCAATTTTCCATCAAGTTGCATTTCTAGCATGAATTTCCCTTTAGAGTACTTGGAATTCCCATCTGAAATAGAATTAGAATAGAGCTTTCCTGCTGATAATAAAGTTTGTCCTGGCAAAAGTGTATCAGTGGGAAATTTAAAGCTTTCCCAAACATTATTTGAACTTGAGTCTCTCAAGACAAGATTTCCATCATCTTGCATGGTTCCCAACCTTGCAGACTCATTGTAAATCTGTTGAACTGTGCCATTAGCATAGTTGAGCACAAGCTGACCATCATTTGTTAGACTAATAGTTGATCTGATTTCAGCTGGATTGTCGCGATTTGCTGACCAGACAAGTGTTTTTTCCTGGATTTTGTTGAACCAAATTCCAACTTGGAAAAGAGTATCTGAAACAGGATAAAATCCGAAGGCAAAGTCCCCAGACAAGGATAACGAAGAACCATTTTCTCCAGCAGTGAAAGTAGAACCTATGCTAATATTTGGATTATTTTGGCCATTTGACTGATGATGAAGGATTAGGAGGAGGAATGCAATAAGATTAAGAGATATTCTCATCTTGTATGAAATCAGAAGGCCTTGGTTTAGACAATAGGAAGTAACAAATGATTTCATATACACAATGGTTCACTAAATTTTGACTGTTTAATGGGGCACCTATAACTCAAGTATCAATTCTAACAAGAAATGCACTATCAAAGCAATCAACTTTGACACTTGAACTTGGGTATTTGACTATTAGCTAGTGGTGGACTGGAGAGCTGGTCATGGTAACGCCTATTGCGGTCTATCTATTATTAATGGTGCAAAGAATGATTGAAAACAAAAGTGATTGCTTATTGGACTAGCCGATGATCCATTTTCTGCTTGAAAATAAAGTGATTGCTTATTACCGCAGACTTCAACACAAGCATTAGTGACATTTAAGAAGACTCTTCAGAAGGAAAAGTATATATAATGCACACATTAAGCGTGCAAGTAATAAAACACAAACTTTTTGCACCAGAGAACTATGAGAAAAACACTGAAATTTAACCCGGTCTAATGGCTAATAAAACAGAATGATACTTAATTGTTGGAAAAATTACAAGATAATACAGAAAATGACTCATATAGTTGTATATATCAACCATAGGAGGAACACCTAGTTTTATAGCTCCTTCCAACTCCCATTTACTTTTCTGTGGAAGAGCTGTTGGAAATCTCCTTTATCAGTGATCATAGCTCTGTGGTAATAATCTCGAATTGAATCAGGCAAGTTCTCTGTCAATGTCATGTTGGATATGATTTAGCTTCCATTTGTAATGAACAAAGTATCACTGGTGTTGTCTAAGACCAGTCTTACATTATTATTGTTTACAGTTATAGAATTCCAGTAGCCAAAATCAGCAGTTCTATATGCAGACAAGACCACATTCCCATCCATCTGCATCTCTAGTCTACACTTCCCCGTAGAGTAATCTACTGTCCCATTGGCACTGGAAAAATGCTTCTGCCCCATGACAAGAACTTGACCAGGAAAATCGTATCTGTTGGGAATTCAAAGCTTTGCCACAAGACTCCTGAGTCCTGAGGATGAACTTCTCAGGACAAAATTTCCATCATCTTGCATAGTAGCATGACTAGTGCCTGTGCCATTGTACAAAACAAACTCTCTCCCATTAGTATCTGTCAACACGAGGTGTACACTCAATGTTAGATGAACCTTTGATCCAGCACGAACTGGATCATCACGATTGGCTGACCAAACAAGAGTTTTCTCAGGGATTTTATCAAACCATATGCCAACAAGGAAGAGTCCAGTACTACTAAGGTAAAGATTCAGTTCTAGCTGTGATATTGGAACCAAGAGGGACAATATTTGTAGTTTTTTGACAGAAAGAGCTAATAAATGTAAGATAAATTGAGATAGACCATAACAGGATTTTCCAAGAAACCATTTTTACACCAGGAATTGTTGGAATCTTACGGAAAATACTTTATTCTTTTTGAGATATTATAGTAATTGTTTTCACAACAAATAAACTTATTAGATACAAATGGAGAATAAAAATCTTTTAGTCAAAATGCCATAATTCAAAAACTTGCATATTATAATGCACAAGGCCATGATTATGACGTCACTTGGAGTGTGTGGAATTCTTTTCATTTGTCTTGCAATATAAATTCCACATTCTTATGATGTCACTGTGGCATCAGCATGATTACTCCCCCCTATCTCTCTTTTTTTTTTTTTTCTCTTGGGCCAAAAGGAATATTTTACCTGATTTTGATCCGTTTAAGTTATATTCTAAGTTTATAAATGTAACACCTCGAAAGTAGAAAAGTTGAATTGAAAAGGAAAAGTTGATGGTGCAATGTTTCCACGAGCCCATGTACGGACCATAGATGGTTGTATGAGCGTTGGGAACTAGTCATAGATTGGTAGTTAGAAATTTGGAAAATGTCAAGTCTCAAACTTTGGTTTATGAGCCACCATTACGGCCCGTGAAGGGTTACACAAGCCGTAGTTGGTCTCATGGACTGAACTCCAGACTTAGTGGGATTTTGGTACCTTGAGTTGCACGAATGATTTGTACACGTCGAACATGGTAACATGACTCGTAGTTATTGGTTCAGAAAAGCCAAGTCTCCAGTGAGTGTACTAGCCTAGCCAGTACGGCCTGTACATGTTCGTAGTATGAGGGTCCAGGCTTAAGGTTGAGGGTCAGTATACGAGGTGTGTATATGGCTCGTGGTTCCCTCAAGGTGATTCTGGGGTTCTTCAAGCGTCAGGTCTCCTCTTTCAATTCCAAATCTAGGGTTCATCAAGGTATGTGAGAAATTCATCAATGGGTTCTTTTTCACCCATTGAGTCCCATAGAAACCTCAAATTCTCTGTTATGATTCATATCCAAATTCTAGGGGTTCGTGATTTTGTTAAGGTTTCAATTGATATTAAGATTTTTCATCATTATTGATCTTACTAGTTCTCGAACACGTGCATTGCACGTGTATCTCATGTTATTTAATACAAAACATTTTCAAATGATACAAATAATTTTAGAATAACTGAAGCATTACACAAAATTGAATGGGTAAAAATGTTGCTTTTGGTTAAAATTCAATGCTAATATAAGAAATTACTTTATTACAACCCTAAGACTAAGGTTGACAGGATCAATAAAATCAAAAGAATTTCTGATTGTATGGATAAAAGCTTCCCTTTTAATTATTTGGGATACCCTATACGGCTATATTTACCGGTAAAAAAAGAAGATTTCCTACTTTAATTATATGATTGCCAAATATCTAACAGTATGTTTCTATACAAAATGAAAGAAGTTAAACAAAATACTATATCAATTAAGAAAAAAATGACCGATGAATAAAAAATTACATAAGAACTATATTAAGATGATGAAACACAAAGTGTAATGGACTAACATTTTCTATTCAATTTATAAAGAGAGAAATTGTGTACATGAAAGGTTGTGATTGGATGTGTTTAATTGTAGAAGCTAAAAAGTTTAACAATTAAAGTTCTTAAGAAGTGAAAAAAGCAAGTTGTAACATCTAACCATGTATTTGGTCTAGTTTAATTGTAGAAGCTAAAAAGTTAAACAATTAAAGTTCTTAAAAAGTGAAAAAGACAAGTTGTAACATGTAACCATATATTTGGTCTAGTTTAATTGTCATTATTGATTTAACTTTAAAAGTTGATAAAAGAATTTTAATTAGAAAAATTAGTGAAATGTATTTTCGTAATCCAACTTTGAACCTAAAACCTTCTCACTTTTAGTAATATATATATATATATATATATATATATATTATTTATCGAATGGGTTTGAATAAATATCCTCACAACCCATCTATCTTTGAGTGTAACAAGTCAAACATGAAAAAAATAAAGATGGATGGAAGAAGAAGAGATCCACCCCTTGCCACTATTACTCTTTTTTCTATATTCAACTGTTAAATCGAATATATTTTATTACAAATGGAATATTCATAAAATTAAGAGAAAACACATAAAATTCCCTCTAAACTTGGCAGGATAACTTATTTTCGCACTTAAACTATACGGGTGTTTAAATACCACCATTGACATTTTTGAAATGAATTAAAAACCACCCTGAGATTATAATACTACTCTCACTTGTCACATCATAGTCATGTCAGTACAACGTCATTAATTCAATTTTTTTATTAATTATTTTCACCATTTTTCTTTAACACTTCTTAAAATTAATTTACACTAATTAATTAATTAATTAAAAATACATTTCCCCCAAACCCAGCCCCCACCCATCCCCCTCACTTATTTCTTCTTCGTCATTTTTAGCTCGTCACTATTCATTTTTTTCCTCTTCATATATTTCAACGAGCTTCACCACCAAACTCCTTTCATCGTAACTCCCAAACCATCGCTTCCCCAAAACCCCAACCAAACCACCACTTCACTATCACTCTCTTCCTGAATACACCATTACACCATTAACAGTGAGCTTCAAAGCTTTTGAGAGAGACTTCTCCAAAACCCAACCCCATAAAATTTACTCCGCATTTTCTTCTCCAGTGTCACCACATCTTTATCGGATTTCAAGTTACTTCCAAGATTCAAAAATAGATTCACCACATCTTTAACAATAAACTTTGAAGCTAAAGTTGTTGCTAAGCCAAGAAAAGGTAAAAATCTCATTTTGATCTATTTTTGGATCTTAATAAAAGTTAATACATAAGGAAAATAATATTTAAAGTATTAATTATATATTGACCTATAAAAAAATGTCATTTGTATGATTTTATATTTTTTTTTCCTTTTTTAATTCTTTCACACGCTATTAGGTGAGTGAACTCACTCTCTTTGCCACGTCAGTCCTTAGGGTTGTATTTAATTTAATTTAAAGATGTTAAGTGGGGTATTTCAACACATGTATAATTTAAGTTCTAAAGTAAGTTGTCCGACCAAGTTTAGGTTTTTTTTTTGTGTTTTCTCTAAAATTAATAGAGTCTCAAACATCCATTTGATATGAATAATCATAATTACAATCATAAAGAATTGCTATCGTTTGTTGTACCTTTATGACAAACATTACGGTAGTCAATTGAAAATCGAGACCAACTTCGATGATTCAAAAAATATAGCTATTTAAGCTTTACAAAAAGTAGTGGAATCTCATCAAAAGTATCCGATTGGAAGAGCTTAAACTTTTTTAACCGCATAATTCAAGATGATCAACACATAATCATAAAACAACAGTTAAATGGCCAAAAGGCATAAGCTCCACATGCCTAATATATGTCATACAACCGTTTCCCATGAAATGAGATAAAATTAAAAGAAATCACTAAATCAAGTGATATGCATAGGCATTGATAAATAAGAAAGTATTTCTATTAATTCTCATTGTTGACACTGAATTTTGACCCTCCTTTCTTCTAATTTATTATTTTCGAGCTTCTAATTTAATAACGTATCAAATTATCCTTTTTCGCAACTATTTTTACTACTACGACTATTTACTACTAAAATTATATGTTTTATTACCAAAATTACTATTACAAGCTCTTTACACCTTTTTTTTTAAGTAATCGATTATCGTCATTTTATTTCAAATCTTGCTAATTATAAATCGATATTTTGTATCTATATTTTATATTAGCGTAAAATCATAATATTGATATTTTTAATTTGTAAATTATTATTTGTCATCTTATAACATATATGTATATATATTAGTTATTAAGTTAGAAGTCCAAAATAATTTTAAAAAGGAAAAAATACAGAAATCCAACATTTTAGTTTACTTATTACTATTATCCCCTATAAATTTTACAAATCTCCAAATTCCTCATTTTCGCGCATCAGATTAGTGTATCTCGCGCATCAGATTAATGTATCATCGCTTATATTATTGTATCTCGTGCATGAGATTAGTGTATCATGTATAAAATGTACATCAAATTAATGTATCATGTATAAAATGTAATGTATCTTACTTAACGATTAATATATCTCGCGCATCAGATTAATGTATCAACGCTTCTATTATTGTATCCGTTTGAGGGATTTCTGTAATTATAAACTTTTAAGGGATAGATTGTAATTTGCCTTAAAAGTATGTGATTTCTGTAATTTGCCCTTTAAAAAAAGAAGGAAAAGGCCCATAATTCAGGCCAACGTTTCAGCCCACTTGTTACACTAAAATCCGTCTGAAAAATAGACCAAAATTCGACCCAAAAACCCAGCCCAAATCCACTCAAATATTCAGCCCAAATGAGCCCATGAAGTAATTTTCAGCCGCAGTCTAAAACTTAAGTCCCTAAATCTCTTTTTTTTAGCAACTTTCACATATAGCAAACACAAAATTCATATTTGTATGCTATAGCAAAGTTTGCATAATTGCGCTCCATAGCAAACATATATATGTATAATTCACTATACATATACAAAAAAAAACAGTTGTATAATTCGCTATACATATACAAAGAAGGTAGTTGTATAATTCGTTATACATTTACAAAAGAAAGCAGTTGTATACAAAAGATCAATTGTATAATCTGTGTATGTATAAAACGAGAAAGAGTTTGTATTGTATAATTATAAGTGTATAGGACGAAGATATATGTATTTGCATGTGTATATACAATTTTCTCTCGCTTTATACAAACATAAGCGCAATTTATACATTTCGTTTCTGTTTGTATAAGCGAGGGTGGCGAGCGAGATTTGGGAGAGTGGTGAGCGAGATCTGGGAGAGGGGAGAGAGGGGAACGAAAATATATGTATATATACAATTTCCTCTCGCTTTATACAAACACAAACACATTTTATACATTTGTGTTTGTATAAAAGCGAGAGAGGTGAGCGAGACTGCCACCAAACGACTGACTGGACAGCCCTTGGGTTACTACGGATCTTGGTCATTGTTTGCATTGTCACACCATTATATTGTATGGTTGGCAGAGAGTGGCGAGCGAGATTCCACCAGGGAGAGTGGCGAAAATAGCAATAGTTTGTTATAGGGTACAATTAAATCAAAGTATATTTATAGCATTTAATTTGAATTAATAGTTTGCTATTATATACAATTTTCCCTTTTTTTCCCCTTCCTTTTCCCCTTTCCTCTTTCAAGAGAAGACTCCAACGACTTTCAGTGAATATGTTGTACACCGTTTTCACCTTTAACATAATTAGGTGGCGACTCTTTAAAATAGCATTAAGTTTCACCAATATGTTGTACACCGTTTAGACCTTGAGTTAAAATAAGGTATAACACCCACGTTATACAGTAAAATAAAATATAAAGGTAAAACGCACTTCAAAGTCCTAGCATTAGCATTAAAATTTAATGGCCAATTTTAATCAAAACCATGTGAAATTCTATCATATCAAAAAATTATATACCATCAACGACATGAGATGTAAACTCAACTAGGTTATGAACCTAGAGGCAAGTATTATTTATCCTACTTGCTCATGTCGTCTTCAATAATATGTCGTACAAATTGACCTAATCATACTAATAATATAGCACAATAGTATCTTCTCATACGACACTCTTCCATAGTTCCAAGCTACAAGGTAGGTTCTACACATACATCGATACGTGTAGTTTTTTGACATTACAAAAAATATGTTTAATTTGATGTCAATCTTAATGAACACAAATAACTTTCCAAAACACTTCAAATTATCAACCTTTGCCTTCATAGCCAATTCAACCATTTGAGAAAGATTAACTAACAATTCTTTCATAGTTTTTGGTAAAGACATTATAAAATGAAAATCACCTTTATAGATTCAAAAAGTGTTATTTCAATATAAAAATATTTTCAAACATGTTACACTTCGTAATTTATAGAAATCACGTCAAATAAGACTCAAACCATTTACAATGAAAGAAACAAATGTTATTTCAATATAAAAATGATTTCAAAATTGTTATCCTTCATAATTTATAAAATTCATGACAAATAGGACTTAAATAATTTACAATGGAAGAAATAGTGCATCCCAACCCACTGGTCCTCACAATCCAGGATTCACAATGTACCGTATTCGAAGACCAATGCAATAATATGAATTTTAGAAAAAAGCTTCAAGAAGTGCTTATTATAGAAAAGTAAGGTTGTTTGTATGATATTATATTAATTTTTTTTCAATTAAAATATCAGTCATGTACTTATCCCCGCTCATCTTTTTATTTCTATCCGCTCGGTCTCGCTTTGCCATAACCGTTTGTCCTCTACTGCCCGCCCTATTGGATCATTGTTACTCATTATTTCATAATGTACTGTATTGTACTGTACTGTATTCAGAGGCGGATCCACCCTTGACCAAGGGGTGTGACACCCCTTGCAGGAAAATTACGTTGTATATAGAGATTAAATTTTGGTTTTATATATATATATATAGGACAAGTGAATGTTGTCCACTTGATACTTTCTTCATGCATTTTAACCTGCCAATATCCTGACTTGCAATCGAATTTACTGAATACCTTTTTTCCTTGGATTCGGTTGATTAATTCAATTTGTTACAAGAAGGGGGAAGTAAAGGAAAAATATTAAACATAGCTTCACATGATCCGCAAATGTGGAATGCGGTGATAGACTTATGGAAAGGAACTTTTGTGGATTTTGTCTGAGGGCTGGGGAGATATAGTAGTTTGGACCAAGTATCCCTCTTGCATAATCTAGAGCTTTTATATATATATATAAGTATTGAGACTTCTTAACACAAGTGGAAGATCTAGTCTAGTGGTTAAGGTTTTACAAAAGTTCCTTAATGTACTAATTAAATATACTAAAATGTCCTTAATTATTCTAAATACTAAATTTATCAATAATTACTAATTAAATAACAATACAATCATGCATATTTTTTTTTTATGTCATATGAAAATAACATAAAATTATATCACCAATTATAGTTATACTAATAAAATTATCCACGCTTCGCGAGGGAATTTAGTATCACGGAATTTATAAAATAATAGTTAAAACCTATCAGTTATTGAAACTAAAACACTATATTATCTTACATGCAAGATTACGTAGTAACGAACATTAATAATTTCATAATTTATCCTTTTGCTCCCAGGAAGTGTTACTATTTGATATTTTTGGGGAATCAAATGAACATCAACCTGAGATATTAAATTTTCTAATAAATAAATAATCGTTGGTGAAGGGATAAATAAATTTTAAAAGGTTAAAAAAGTAAACAATATTCTAATTTTAACGTGTAGAAAGTTCAGCCCTGCCTTTTGCTTTGCATATATCATTTTAAAGTTCCTAATTTAAATGTATCATAAGAAATTATTAAAATAGAAAATTAAAGGAAGAATGTATCATATTGGACAACAATTCAACTTGTCATATATACTTGAAAGAGAAAAATATTACACAAAACTATTTAATTTGTTTGGGTGCTTTTAAAAAGTCAGCATACCAGAGTGATGAAATTCAATTTGAAACTACACTTCTATTCCAATCACAGTGTCGAGAAACACATCTATTACTTCAAGAAAAGTATTTATAACTTGGAGTAAACTTGAGAATCTATCCATACTTCATATTGAATATGAACAATTAATTTATTATGTAGTTATCTATGTCTTTGGGATTAAAGAAGGCTCCACTCTAGTCATATTCTTCTACAGGTCATCCAACACAACATCCTTGAAGCCACGTCAAAAGTTTATTAATTCTTGTCTTCTTTTGCTGGTTCACTTCTCACATCCAAGAACGAAAAATGTGTTTTAAGGTCTTTATGTTCTTACAAAGGCATACCAAATTTGTATTTTGTCTTCAAGAGATGATAGTATAGATCTTTAAGGGATTTTTATTGTACTTTCAACAATTTCAATAGAGAAAACTTGTGTGAATACTCAATTAATGTGTGTTATTTAATATGTACTAACAAATACTTATAACAATAACTTTGCAGAAACATAAACAACAAAGTTTAAAGCATGTACTCAAAAACAACTATTAATAACATAAACATAAATTAATGATGATAAAAAATATACAAGAATCTGTAACAATAGAATGAAATAGAAAGGAAAAATTTGAGCCCATTGAATGCATAGTGTCCCCTTAAGGAAATTATTCCTCTCTAGTACCCGAGGTTTAAAGGAATCGATCCCCTCATGATAAAACGATTCTATTCACCAGTGTGTTGATACAAATATAATGGTGTCAGTGAGCCACTCAACAAGAGCAAAGTACATGAATATTTAATTGTCAGAAGAAGAAAAAGTAGTTCAGAATTTTCGTTGTTTTAAAATGAAAGAAAATCCCTTTATTTATAGACAACAAAGGGTAGTGTGAACAAATGCTTATTGTGTCTTATCAGAAAGGTCACAACTCTTCGGAAAAGTTACAACCCTTCGGAAAGGTCACGACCTTTCATAAAAGTCACAACTTTTCATAAAAGTCGCAATTCTTTATAAAAGTCACAACTTTTCATGAAAGTCGCAACTCTTCATATTTGATTCACATCTTTTAACATCCAATAACATGTACTTCAGATATCAATTCAAAGCTCTAATAAATGACATTGCCCTTCAATCTATATTGTACCACCCTAAGACAAAAAAAGGATTAACTCAAATCACCGAAGGTAAAGTAAGTTTATAGAGAAACAATAGACTAATGCACGCAACAATGCAAGTATACATATGAATTTTGGCCCTGTATTCGTATTTGACAATCAGTTGCTTAAGTAAGTTCAAAGAGGCTGATATTTATACATATGAAAGATTTGGTGGATGCTTAATTTGTAAGATGGTGGTGACGGTTGTGAAGGTTTCTGAGAGGAGGGAAAAGCCAGTTTTGAAAATAAACATATTAAAAGGAATCCTGATTTGTGGTGGTGCCACATAGGCGGGTCTAAAGTTCTCTTAGATATCAAACTTTATCATCACGTTTGTATCTAGATTGATTTAATTGTAGTTTTAAAAAAACATATAAAGCAATATGTGGAAAGAGACAAAAACATGAAAAAAAAGGGAAGAACGTATGCTTAAATAAAGAAGAAAGAGGAAGGACAAATTTAAACAGCAAAACCTAGAAGGAAACAAAGTAACGTAGTAGTTGCTGGGTAGGAGATTTGAGTGAGATTAAATAATATAGGGTAATTGGTAAAATAGTACTAAGGACATAATTGGAAAAAAATTAAGTAACATTGAAAACACACCAAATCGATTCTTCCATAAAATGAGAATTTTCATTGTTACGTAACAATGGAATTTGACAATACAATATAATAGATTACAAGTAACAATCAAAACAAACATTGTAAAGTATGATAACAATACAATACAATGGATAACAATGATCCAAACAGAGCGTAAACTTACGTCTTTTTATCACTACTAGGATATACTCCCTCCGTTTCAAAAAGAGTGGTCTGGTTTGACTTGGCACGGAGTTTAAGAAATTAAAGAAGACTTTTGAATCTTGTGGTCCTAAATTAAAGTTATGTCAAATGTACAAAATTGCCCTTAATCTTGTGGTCTTAAACATGCCATGTGGAAAACAAAAAGTAACATGTTACCAAAAAAGGAAAGATGCCATTTTTTTTGAAACTGACTACAAAGGTAAGGAGATCATTCTTTGTAAAACGGAGGAAGTATTAATTTTGAATATTACAAAATTAAGAATATTTTTTCTAAAATACAAGGGCATAACTGCAAAACAATTGCAACATTTGAACATCACAAATACTTTCTCCTCCCCCATAGCTCTCTTCTGCGCGGTCTTAATAGATTCAAATGGCTTCTTCAACCTTTGCAGCGTAGCCAGAAGAACAAAAATTCCAATTTCAAATCCACGAATGCGAACACAATTTTCTGAACCAAATCATCAAATCTTCTACTGGGTTTCTTCTTCTCATGGCTTCTGATACTCCTCGAGCACGCATTGATCAAGTTTGTACTTTCTTCTTTTCATTTCCCCCTCCTTAAAAACCCTAGTTTTTTTCCATATTTGTTTTCCAGTTTTTATGATTTAGGAACCGCACAATGCTATTGAATCCCCCAACCCTAATTTCTAATTGAGCAGTTGTAGTAGATTCTTCAAAAATCTATCTTGCATCACTTCCACATGATGGGGGCAATTTTATTTTCAATCTTTTAGTTCTTAATTCCTTTATTATCATGCTTTGATGGTTGTGGAATGTCCTTTATATATATGGCTAATTTTGTTATTTGTTGTTGTTTTGACTACTGTTATATTAGTTCTTTGCTTCGAAAAAGAAGAGGAAGTCCTTATCACCGAGTTTGAAACCTACAAGAGCCAAGAAAGATGTTAAGACTACACAGGAAGGGTCTCCTTCCACGAAAGGTTCGTTGAATGGGTATTTAGTGACTTCTCAGGATGATAGTAAACCTTCACACATAGCTAGAGGCACACCGGTCAAGAGAAACCTGACGTTAGAGATCGGTCCATATCTAAAAGATGAAAATAAAGAGCGTACTTTTCTGGTCGAAGCACAATCTACAACTACTGAAGCAAAAACTTCAAAGGAGAAGTCTGATATTCCCTCTGACTCACATGTTGTTGAAAATAGAGGTCATGGAAAAGATGTCTTGGTTACTACACAGGTTAATGGAAACTCAGAACTTAAGCAGTTTGCTACGAACTTTTTGTCATTATATTGCAGGTAATGCCTTTTATTCTTGATTTCCTGGTGGTGATTGGTTTTGTGGCTAATGTGGTTGCTAGGCTGGATTTGTCTGCATGTTGTTTAACTTGGTAACTTTTCTATGTTTTCCTGAATTCAGTGAACTGCCATCTAGTTTAAGTTTACCTTCAGCACAGCGTGAGGGTGGTAGTAAAAGGAGTGGTAGCCCTCCCTTACTTGAGGTGGATAATAAGAATGCAAAGAGAATCCGCTGCATCTCGAGTGAAAATGATTCTAACATCAACAGAAGATCTAATTCTGAGTGCGCAGCTTTAAATTCTATTGAGGTAGGTATTATATTTTTCCACATACCACAATATCGATTCACCGATTTTTTTTCAACTTAAGTGAGAATTTGCATCTTATGCTAGATAACAGAGGGGAATACATCAGGTGAAGCTCGGATAAGCTTGAGAAAATGTAACAATGTACCTGTCATTGGGTCAACTGAATCTGAGACACCTGGTTCAACATCTACAAAGCTTCGTATTGGAGTTACTCCCAATTCAACTCGTGGTAGCTCCATTTTTTCACCCGGAGAAGCATTTTGGAATGAAGCAATTCAAGTTGCTGATGGTTTGTTTGAGGGAAGTGATAAATTTTCTTCTCAAGCAGCACTTGAGTCCGACGCTTTGAAAAATCATAATGAGGTAATCAATTCCAATAGTCTTGGAAACGGAGAGTGTGGCAATAAGTCTCACCAAGTATTTAATGAAGGTATAGAGACAGTTTCTGATGCCGGCATTGTTTCTGCTGTTGGTTCATTGAGGAAGTTGGGAAAGGATCTGGATGGAGAGAAATCCCCAATGCCTGTTAAGCATTTTGATTTTGCCTCTGACGAAAAAAATTTCGATTCTGTACAATCTCACAGAAGTAACTTGGATATCCTGACTATTAGTGGCAAAAGAACTGGGTCCCAAGATCATCTAAGTTTGAGTGGATATCCTGTTCTTAGCCCTCACAAGGCAGCTCAAGCAAAAGGGAATATCCTTGAAGTTCAAAACAAGACTCCAGAATGCCCTGTTTCTAAGGGTAAGGATGTGCTTATCCAGGGTACTGATATAATGGCATCAACAACACCTCCGGAGAAACTTAATAGTTATACAGCTAATTTCTTATCAAGTAAAGACAACACTCCTTCAAGTATTGCACCACTAAAGAATCATTCAGATCTCAACCATTGGCTACCTTCTGAAGTATGCAACATTTACAGGAAAAAGGGGATTTCAAAATTGTACTCATGGCAGGTATGCTGTTTACCTTTAGTTTAATCTTGTCTTGGGCTTGTGAGACATAAGAAGCTTCATATTTTATAGATCTGGAGTGATTGATTGGCCCCTTTGCAATCAATTATGCATTGGATCTTCATTTGTACAGTCTGGAGTGTAAACATAGTAGATAACTGTATCTTTATTTGTCTAATTAGTGCAACCTTTGACACATAATATGATTTTTCATTAGTTGACTTCTAGGTTTTATTCAGACCGAATAGGCATATTGTACCAAACAACAACAACAACATGCCCCCAAAACAAATTGTGTTCATCGAAGTGTTGTATACAATTTTCAACTCTGAGACACTGTCTTGGTTTTCTTGTAATTTCTTATGCATTTTCCATAATACAAAAAAATGTGATTTGTATGAATGATATAAGATACAAAATCGAGAAAAAAGATAAACTGTTTAGCAAATAACAAATAATTTCCTGAAGAGAAGGGAAAAAAATCGCATATTGAAAGCAAAGTTTGACTTGGTTGGGATTTTGTATCAATGGGAAAAATTGGTAGAATAAAATAGCATACGAAGATCATATAAATCTTGTTTTGGGGGGTGGGGGAGTGAAGAAAAATTGTTATAGAAAATGAAAACAACTATTGACCTTCTTTAATGAATTAGGGGGAGAAGTGTGTGTGTGTGTGAGAGAGAGAGAGATGGGAAGTTGCAAGAGTTTAAGAAGTGTCACCTGATGGAGTGTTGACTTTATTGCTTCTAGTGAGGCGAGGTAGAGCGGAGGAAGAAAAAATTATTTTGGGTTTGGTCTTGAACCATCTGTATATGAAGGTCAAAATAAATTGTCTTTTTCTTGATTTAGTGTCAAGTTTTGTTAACCATTGAATTCAACACCATCTCACCGACTCCTGGACAGAATAATATTGGAATTTGCAGATTATCTATCCCTACACTTAATTCAATTCAGAGTTCAAGTTTCTATCAAATGTAAATGATAATATCTCATTTTCATCCTATCCCTTATGCATGGGCCTAGCAACCGCTACCTTAATGGTCATTTGCAAATTTGGATTTCTTTTGTAACAACAATGCATCATTCTCAAATAAGCTGGTCACATTTGACTTTCTTTTAATTAGTGGAAAATCCTCAAACATGTATAGAGTATTAGCAGAACAAGGGTTCCCCACTTTATGAACATGTGTGGTACATAAGTTAGTTCAACCTCATTGACTCCCAGATGTGGTGCAAGACAAAAGGTCCCCACATCTTGGTTTCAGATTTGGATAGGTAGTTGAAACATAGGCTCATTGACAGGAAACCAATGGAATATGCGATTATGTTAAAGAGGAGAGTTGATATCTCTTGTTTACAGGAGACTAAATGGACAAGCAATAAGGCGAGAGATTGCAATACATGCTACAAATTATGGTATTATGGAATAGACTAAATAGTAAATAGGAATGGATTGAAAATCATTGTATAACTAGGATTTAAAGACAAATTTGAGATGTTAAAAGAGTCAATTATAGGATTATCTGGTTATGAGTAGTATGCGATAAGGAGACAAGCATGAGTATTACTTATCAAAGGGTAAAAAAGACAACTAACATTTTTAGTGCACGTGTTCCTATATAGGATTGAGAAGGAACCTAAAACTGAAGTTTAAGAAGTATGGATGCCTTGGTTCAAGGGATTCCAAATGACCAATGGGTCTTTATAGGGAGAGATCAGAATGGACATGTAGATAGATATAAGTGGCAATTTTGATTGAGTACATTGGAGATATGGTCATGGTACTTTCTTTCTCTGAAAAAGATATGGTCATGGTACTTCTTTCTCGAAAAAAGATATGGTCATATTACTTGTTAGGATTGGATCGGGATAGTGCCAAACTAAATCAAACAACTTGTAATGACAATAACGGGCAATAAAGGGTCAAATGATTTACATGGTCACGCTTGTGGACAAGAGCTGTTCCACCATAACTTAAAAGTGTACCAAAAGGGAGTAAAAAACATAGATGAAAATGTACATTAGATGAAAGTTAACACATGTAGTTAAAAATAATCAATGTTTTCAAAAGCGAAAAGCGCAAAAAAGCACTAAGATCCTTTGGGGCTTTAAGTGCAAATAAAACGTGGGCTTTATTGAAAAAAAGAGTGAGGGAGAAAAATACAAATATGTATGTGTAGTCCAAGATTAATAATCACAAGCATAAATAATAAATATACGGACAAAATTGAAAAAATAATTAAAATAAAGTGAATATTAATTGTTTATGTCGCATCCTTGGGATTATGCCCATTGGAAAGTGTGAGAAATACTGGACAAGAATATTATTGAATTGTGTATCTACATTATTACACAGAGACCCTATTTATATACACTATAATACAATCCTTTACCAAGTAGGATACTACATAGAATTTCTATTCCTACTCCTATTCTAAGTAAGATTGTATATATCTATTCCTATTCTAACACTCTCCCTCAAGCTAGTGCATACTAATCATATGTACCTAGCTTATTACAAATGTAATTAATATGAGGACTAGTGAGGTACTTGGTGAAGATATTTGCAAGTTGATCACTTGACTTCACAATTTTTGTAACAATATCTTTCTGAGTATCTTTCCTCTACCAAAGTGACAATCAATCTCAATGTGTTTAGTACTCATGAAACACTGGATTTGATGCGATATTAAGGGCTGCTTGATTATCACACACAAGTTCCATTTGACCGATTTTTCCATATTTTAGTTCTCTCAACAACTGTTTGATCCAAACTAGCTCACTAGTTGCCATAACCATTGCTCGATATTCTACTTCTACACTTGATCGAGCAACTTCACTCTGTTTCTTACTTTTCTAGGATACTAAATTACCTCCTACTAGAACATAATATCCGGATGTAGAACGTGAGGGTGATACCGCCCAATCAGTGTCTGTATAGCAGTGATTTGCTCATGGCTTTGATCCTAGAAGATTAGTCTTTTATCGGAAGCTGATTTTATATATCGAAATTACGAACATTTGCATCCCAATGACTTATCACAAGGGGAAGTCATAAACTGACTTACAACGCTGACAAGAAAAGAGATGTCATGTCTAGTCCACTGTGAGATAATTCAACTTTCCAACCAGCCGTCTATACCTTTTAGGATTACTGAGTGGCTCCCCTTTATCTTGGAAGGAGTTTAAGTGTTTAACATTCGAATCCATAGTAGTGTCAATAGGTCTACATCCCATTTTTCTTGTCTCTTCATAAATGCCTAAGGCATACTTGCTTTGAGAAATCACAATACTTGATCTAGACTGAGCAATCTCAATAGTCAATACCTAGAAAATACTTCAGTTTGCCGAGGTCTTTAGTCTAGAAATGCTAAAAGAGATGTTGCTTCAAATTAGTGATACCATCTTGATCATTGCCGGTGATAATGATATTATGAAATACACAATTTGATGTAGAATGCTGATAAAACATCGAGTGATTAGCTCCACTACGAGTCACACCAAATTGTTGAATTACTCTACTAAGCTTCCCAAACTAGGCTCGATGAGACTGTTTTAGACCATAGAGTGACCTACACAATTGACATACAAGGCTACTAGACTCCCCCTAAGCAACATATAGACTTCTTCCTCAAGATCACCATGCAGAAAAACGTTCTTAATGTCCAACTGATGAAAAGGCCAATGACGAACGACAACCATAGATAGAAAAAGACAGACATATGCTATTTTAGCCATCGGAGCAAAATTGTCACTATAATCTAGCCCAAATATCTGAGTATACCCTTTGGCAACAAGGCGAGCCTCAAGCCGATCAACCTGACCATCTGGACTAATTTTGACTGCATAAACCCAATGACAACCAACAATAAATTTACCTATAGGAAGGGTGACAAGCTTCCAAGTGCCACTCGTATGTAAAGCAGACATCTCATCAATGAAGTTCGACTAAGGTGTGGGTGGGTCTCGAGGTATTATGCCTAGAAATTTAGTATAAGAAAACTAATTCATATATCTGAATTATAAACATAAATATGCATCTTTGCATCTAAATTAAGAACTTAAATGGTTTTTGAACTTAGATGCCATGACTTTTACTTCGTATATACTTAATTCTAGTTTTTTTAGTTTCTTTGTCCATATAGTTGTAAGACAATGTTTTGGATGGCAAAAGGCAACGAGGGTTTGCCTCGCCTCGCCTCGTGACGCTCGCCTTTTTGAATTGAGGCGCCAATTAATACCAAAAACTTAAAATATTTAATGACATATAAATATCCAAAATCTCAATAGCTATAACATATAAGCAAATATTTCAATTCAAAAACTAATAGTAGAATTAGTATAAAACTAAAATGAGTTGGGTAGAAATAAATATAGAAGGACTAGATTTTTTTTTACAAATAGGCAGATTGCTATAGTCAGTAGTGTTGAAGTGTGTGACCATCTCATCTAAAAACTTAAGCTGTTAGAGAAAGCACACTTTTTTAGTTAATGATATTCTCAACACGCCCTCTCATGTGTAGACCTAATTCTTTTTTTATGGGCCAAACATGTAGAAATTCTAATTAATTTGGGTGGTGGTGAGATTCGATCCCATGATTTGTCCCTGCTATGATACCATGTGAAATTAGGTCTTGGGCCTAACTCACACCCCAAAAGCTAGCTCAAAGGGAGGATGATTGCCCAAGCCTTATAATGAGTCCACCCATCTTATTAATCACCAATGTGGAACTTTTGTCATTCCTTAACACTGTCCTCACTCCAATGCTTAACATCTAGTGCATGGGCAATTTTGAATTGTGGGCCCCCCAACATTGGGTGAGATGGGTCCTGCTTTGATGCTATGTTGAAGTGTGTGACCATTTCATCTAATAACTTAACAGAGAGAGCACACTTTTATTTTTGAGACGGAGAGCATACTTTTTATTAGTTAATGATATTCTAGACACGCCCCCTCAGTGGGCCTGATTCTTTTTCATGGGCCAAGCACGCAAAAATTCTTTTTAATTTGGGTGGCTGTGAGATTTGTGAGTTAGACCCAAGACCTAATTTCACAAGTAGTTTGCAAAAATAAAAAAACAGAGACTATGCACACTGCTTACTGCACATGTAAGAAGAAGGAGAAGAAAAAACGTACTGAAGATGTACCTGCTGAAGGCTGCGAAGCAGAGAAGAAAGAAGAACAGAAGAAAAAAGAAGAAGAAGTACCTGGTGAAAGTCGCGAAGCTGGAGAAGAGAGTCATGATGCGAATTGGAGAGATAAAAGGGAGAACAATGCCGGGTTTGTCCAAAACTCCAAATAAACCCTAATATTGCCTTTTAATTATCAAATCAGGCCTGTTTTTTTAAAAATAATTAGAAAAGGCAATGCCTTTAGCGCCTCGCCATTGCCTCGCAACTCGCCATTGCCTCGCCTTTGCTTGCCATTTTCAAGGTCGTCTCGTCTTGCCAGTAATAGGCGCAAAGGCAGAGCCTCACCATTTGCCAAATGCGCAAAGGCGATTGCCTTTGAGAACACTGTTGTAAGGTCTTGTGAACATTCTACCCTCCCTAGACCCCTTGTGGGATTTCACTGGGTATATGTTGTTGTTTGTCCATATAGTTGTATGTGTTTTAATTATATATTCTTGCATTACATATGGGCAACACTAACTTAGGGTAGGGTTGGGGTGATTACTCATCCTCAGTAAAATGTATTTCCACCTATGCCTTTTGCATAGTTCCATTTTGCTTAGACTAGCATTTGGTTACTGGTTTTGTGCTTTGATTCATAGAAGCTTCGTTGTGGCTTCTGTTCCCCATTGTTTACTTGTTTCTGTGATGAACTCTGTTTGGAGGTATTTAGGACTTTAGAGGTTGAGGCTTCTTCAAGAGATCAAATTTGTTGTCAGTTTAACTATGAACAAATTATTCTTTACAGTCCAATGGAGATTCATTTTACATCCTGCAGGTTGATTGTCTTCAAGTGGATGGAGTCTTGCACAACCGGAATCTTGTATATTGTGCTTCTACCAGGTCTGTATCTGAGTAATTTGGACTCCTATTAAACATATTTAATTCTTCATGATGTTGATGTTTTTTGTTAATTGTAAATTTGTTAGTTACATGAAGAAGATAGTTTTATGAATGCTAGAATAAACAAATGCATCGTGAAGAAATATATCCACACCATATATATTAGTCATTTTTTTTTGATAACCGAGAAACTCCGAGGGCTAGCGGCATATGGTTTGAAACTCGATGGATAATTAGTGCGCACCCTCTACCCTTTCCACTTAAATACTAAACCTTTGTCTGCGACAGGGTTCGAATCCCTTGCATGCGCCTAATTCACATATCACATGCTGTGCTCTTACCATTAGACCAAAGACCTAGGACCCATACATTAGGGCATCTCCAACCCATAACACCAAATTTTTTAGTGTAAATCATCTCCAACCCACTACACTAAATTTTACATTAAAAAAGAATATTCTCTTTATATTCTTCTCTCTCTTCAATATTGTACTATTATTCTTGTATTATTTATATTTTCAAAAGTTTTTTATGATACAAGTAATAATAAAATAATTAAAAAGAGATTTAGTGTTGATGAATAGTGTTACACCAAATTTGGTGTAACACTATTCACACACTAAAATAGTGTAAGAATCGGTGTTGGGTTGGAGCACTAAAACACCAAAGTTTTCGTTGGAAATGGTATTAGGTATTACTTTTTTTATGAAATTGAAAAATTTGGACCATTTCTTTATTTGTGCGTGTCATCTGTGCGCAGTTAGGCATTGTAAGTAGCGAAACAATCTTATTCTAAAGTTGCTTGGTATTGGTGGAACTTGGAGCATCTGTTACTAATGTAAAGCCTGGTTGAGTTGTATTAGTGTCTTGAAGATTGTTTAATCTATTCATCGAACAAATTGCTAATCCACACTATTTCTGTTACTGATCTTTTTAAAGTAGTAGTACATTAGTTTGATTTTTTACCTACCGCGGTGGATGGGGTGATCTTGTGCTCCTCTTCTTTTCCTACTCATTGTGCATGAACCTTTGCTCTCATATTCACACCTAGTAACATTGTTATTCATGGAGACAGTAAGTGCTGGTAGAAAAAGTCCGTTTCATCTTATTCTCTGTAAAAACTTATGAGGTCCATACTTGCTCTCGGACCATTTAAGTTGGTCCAAGTTATATTTTGCTTGCTGCTCTGAATTTTTGTGTTCTTGGGTCATTTAATTGGTCCAAGTCATTACATATTGCTTGCTACTCAGAATATTCGTGTTTTTTTTTCTGTTAGGAAGTTGAAAATTTCTTACATAACCAAAATGAATGCCAATCCACACAAACTATTACTACCCTCTTCCTTGTTATCTTCGTTGCTGTTTATGTTGCTAATGTTGTATTTTTGTTCTCCTAGTATTATTACATGATTGTCACTATTATAATAATCTTTTGTTGTCTTTTATTGGAGGACAACGTTCTTATCTCCTAATTGTCCAATCCTGCATCTAGTCCTTTCAGTAATGGCAACAGATGTCATAGTGTCTCTTTGTTGTTTAACCAGTTTTTATTTTTATTTTCTGTAGTGCTGGTAAAAGTTTTGTTGCTGAGATATTAATGTTACGGAGAATCTTATCATCTGGAAAAATGGGTCTTCTTGTACTTCCATATGTATCCATTTGTGCAGAGAAGGTGAAGTTATCTTTTAGCTCTTTCAAAATGATCTTTTTTTTTGATAAGTAGCTTTCAGAGTGGTTTTTACTATGCATATATGTAGCATATATAGTATATTTATTTCGTCTAGTGTCATGTTTGAACTTGTTCAGGCAGAACATCTTGAGGCCCTTCTGGAACCAGTTGGAAAGCATGTTCGCAGTTATTACGGTAATCAGGGAGGTGGTAGTCTCCCAAAGGATACCGCTATAGCTGTTTGCACTATTGAGAAAGCAAATTCCTTAATTAACCGACTGCTAGAAGAGGGCCGTTTGTCAGAGCTTGGTATCATAGTGATTGATGAACTCCACATGGTATTGACTTTGAAATTCTTTTCTACTATTGTTTTATTTTATTTTGATGATATCCAAGCTAAACCTCTCCATAATTTTAAGTTCACTTTCTGTTTGCTCGGAGCTGCTGTTTTGGCGTCGTTGCTGGAACTCGTAATTAAATGCATTTATTCATCTGGTCTCTTGAGTTGTTTTCATGTTAGGTTGGAGACCAGAATAGGGGTTATCTATTGGAGTTGATGTTGACCAAACTTCGCTATGCATCTGGTGAAGGAAATACAGAGTCATCCAGTGGAGAAACTTCAGGCACGAGCAGTGGAAAAGTTGACCCTGCTGGAAGTCTCCAAATTGTTGGCATGAGTGCAACTCTCCCCAATGTGACAGCAGTCGCAGATTGGCTTCAAGTAAGATGAAATTCATAGCTTTTTAATTCTTTTCAATTAAAATCTTTATGGGTAACATCCCATGGCAGTTTCAGAAGTGTGTAAAAGTTGGATACATGGCTCAACCTGTCATCCATAAAGTTTGTCCAACTATCTATACAGAAGGGGATTCTCTTTTTACACCAAAAGCTTTACGTAAAACAAAAATGATCATTTTATACTTCTACATATTCTTAGGTCAAATAGGTGAACAACAATAATCTATTTATACTTGTGCCATTTTTACTATTCTTGAACAAGTTTCTACCTTTTGCATTCCAAATAAATCAAAAGAGATGTTATGTTGTTGTTCTCCAAGCTTCCAGTTTTCTTCCTCTAACAATGCGAAACAAACAGAATTGGTCCATATCTATGTTGTGAAGCTGCAATATTAATAAACAGTGGTTTGTTGCTCATGACACTCCTTACACAAGCAGCACTAGCTCACTACATGGAGTGATCCATGTCCTCTCTATTTCCTTCTTCTTCAGATTATTCGTCATCAAGATTGAGTGAAAAATTGAGTACTTTATTTGGTCAATTGGTATGCCCCCGTTTTCTTCCTTCCAAACAACTCCATGTAAAATGGCTTTCCTTGAATGATTTTGCTTTGAACCCACCATACTACCTTTTTTGATCTATCTCCTTCTGCTAAGTAGTCATTGAGTTCCCTTAGGAATTCCTCAACCCCACCTACTCCAAATTCTGTGTTGCCATCCTTTAAAGTCATTCGATCACACAACAGATCCTTCCAAAAAGTAATCCTTTTCCCTGTACATGACAGTATAACCAACGTACTTAGTGAACCTTTCCTCCCCTTCACGTTCCCCTTCCTTAGGTTCACCTCATCAGAGTATGTCATCTCATCCGACAGCTATCCATTGCTTATGTCATAACCCAGACCCACTGGGCATTGCGACTTGCGAACACCTATTCTGACACCTAGATAGGAGAACCGTTATCACCCAATTTAAAAATGAGCAATGTGGAAATAAATAAAACATAATCTAACATCTTATTTAAGTATGGAATTACTCTCAACTTGATTTTTAAACAAAGTCCTTTGTGAAGAAACACACTAAACCCTCCCCAAGGAACTAGTCTAAATCGGTACAAGAGCTACTAAGAAGATACAATGTATAAAAGAAAACATGACACAACTCCCACCATAAGGAAAGAGAAGTAGAAGCTATCGAAGATCATCATCGTCCCCACCTAAGAAACATTACTGGATTCCGACTATGCCAAGTGACATAACAAGAGTTGTATCAGTACAAACAACACGTACTAGTAGGTATCATTGGTCGATCCAAACCCACCATATAATATCATGCAAATAATCAAAGAAACATGCAACTTGAAGGTAAGATTAGGACTCCATATACTCTAACCCAAGTTACACCACCTCCTTTTGCTGTCAACTCTAATATTTAAACATTCATCCCTCTTTCCACTCTCATATCAGATCATAGCCTAGCCCTTCTATCACATAGAGATTCCCCCAAATACAAGAACATTATACTTTGATAATGAATTTATTACTGTCCCACAAATTCTCATGCCAACACCTTGCGTTGACAACACTCCAGTTATACAAAATACGAACAAGTAACCACAATTTAGCGAACATATATATATGTGATTATAATCACAATTAGAAAATAAGTCGGACTCCAAGTCCTCACCCTGAGTTGATATACACAATAATCATGAACAACCTCAACACAACAAGCCATACCTGATTCCTCACACCTTCAAATACTCGGACCATCAATGATCCGTAAAACATCATCTACAGTGTTTAATATGTAACCTTGGTCTACACAAGAACCATCCCAACATTTAAACACAAATCCGATCACTTATGGATCAACATGTAATGATCCCATTACAAGACTCTCATGGAACTCACACACAAACGGTTAGTGTATTGGCGTGGGACCCTATCCAATACTAATATATATATGTGCAGCATGACACCCGATCCAATAATAATATATATACGTGTCGAAGTGACACCCGATCCAATAATAGTATATATATGTGCCGGTGTGACACTTGGTCTAATAATAATCATATATATATATAAAAGAGAACCATAGGCCCACCTACGTGGCGCCACCTCAAACCATGATTCCTTTTTTAATTTATATATTTACAAAACTAGCCTTCCTTTTTCATGAAAATTTGCGATTTTAATGAAAAGTTGTGACTTTAATGAAAAGTTGCGACTTATATGAAAAGTTGCGACTTATATGAAAAGTTGCGACTTTTATGAAAAGTTGTAACAACTATGAAGAGTTGCAACTTTTATCAATAGTTATGTCTTTTATGAAAGGTTATGACCTTTACGAAGGGTTGTAACTTTTCCAAAGAATTGTGACCTTTCCGATAAGGCATAATAAACATTTCTTCATACTACCCTTTGTTGTCTAGCTATAAATAGAGGAATTTCCTCTCATTTTATTTTAAAACAACGAAAATTTTGAACTTCTTCTTCTTCTTCTGCACAATTAAATATTCGTGTACAATTTTTTCCTTTCTGTTTCATCCTTTTGTTACAGATTCTGGTATGTTTTTTTGCAGTCATTAATTTATGCTTATGTTATTAATTGTTGTTTTTGAGTACATGTTTTAAACTTTGTTGTTTATGTTTTTGCAAAGTTATTGTTATAAATATTTGTTGGTACAGATTAAACAACACACGTTAATTGAGTATTCACGCAAGTTTTCTCAACTGAAATTGTTGAAGGTACAGTAAAAAAATTCCTTAAAGATCTATACTATTGTCTCTTGAAGACAAAATTCAAATTTGGTATGTCATTGTAAGGATAGAAAGACCTTAAAAACTTTATCGCACCTTGATGTGCGAAGTGAACTAGGAAAAGAAGAGAAAAATTAATAACCTTTCGACACGGGTTCAAAGATGTGCCGGATAACCTATAGAGGAATATGACTAGATTGGAGCCTCTTTTAATCTACACAATAAATTAATTGCTCATATTCAATATGAAGTATGGACAGATATTCAAGTTTACTGCAAGTTGTAAAAACTTTCTTGAAGTAATAAATGTGTTTCTCGACACTGTGATTAGAATAGAGGTATAATTTCAAATTGAACTTCATTACTCTGGTATGTTGATTTAAAAAAAAAACACCCAAACAAACTGAATAATTTGTGTAATCTTTTTCCCTTTCAAGTATATATAATAAGTTAAATTGTTGTCCAATATGATACATTCTCCCTTTAATTTGTCATTTTAATAATTACTTATAGTACATTTAAATGGGGAACTTTAAAATGATATATGTAAAGCAAAAGGTAGAGCTGAACTTTCGACACGTTAGAATTAGAATATTTGTTCATTTTTTTCATCCTTTTAAAATTTATTTATCCCTTCACCACCGATTATTTATTTATTAGAAAATTTAATATCTCCGGTATGGTTGATGTTCATTTGAATCCCCAAAAATATCAAGTAATAACACTTCCTGGGCAAAAAGATAAATTATAAGATGATTGATTGAAGGATATATGATAAGATATTATAATTATCATCTTCATTTACATTATTAATGTTTGTTATACGTAATTTTGTATGTAAGATAATAGAGTGTTTTAGTTTTAATGACTCATATGTTTTAAGTATTATTTTATAAATTCAGTGATATTAAATTCCTGCGCGAAGCGCGGGTAATTTTACTAGTATATATATATTTGCCAGCATGACACCCAATCTAATAATAATATACATATGTGCCGGCGTGGCACCCGATCCAATAATAATATATATATGTGTCGGCGTGGCACCTGATCCAATAATAATATATATATATGTGTCGGCGTGACACCTGATCCAATGATAATAATAATACACATAACACAAACACAACCAACCATCGCCTACCCGCCATAAATCCTTCCGGAATATCTTTACTCATAATCCAATCACCCATAATTACCTTCCAGGATAACACCCAACCACATCATAATGCTAACAATAACAAATCAAATTCATCATCAGTCTAAATCACAACCAACCATACATTCAACCATCCAGATTCCATGCTCGAAAGCCTATGCATGCAATCTTCCAACAATCTAAAGATATTATGCAATTGGAAACAGGTCTAACTACTTAGTTAAGAAAGCCTAACCTACCTTGGTGCCAAACAGATACTGCAGAAGTCTGATCACAAACCTTTGATCTTTTGTGAAACTTTAACTTGTTCTCGGTCTAAAATAATAACACAAGTATAACATAAATCACAATTGGTCTACGTTTGGATTATATCCAAATCCTATTCCCTAGGCCAACCTCATGATTATTCCACCCAAACTAGGGTTTTCTCACCATTAATTCACCTAAACTATCAATCCCATGGTTAAATTAGTGAATAACGGCCAGTTTAAAAAAATGGTTAAATTAGTGAATAACGGTAAATAAATCAAGAACAAACATTTTAAAGAATAATCCAAGGTCTTGCAGCTTAAAATCCTCATAAACCCGAGTTTTCCCCCACCTTAGGATGAATCCAAACCCTCCCCTAGCGCAACAATTGCCTTCTCTAAGGCCTAGGAATTGAACTACAAAAGTAGGGAATCAGATTGCTCACCTTTATGAAGATTCCTGTTGAAAAGCTGATGATATTTGCTGTAGGTCGCCCTTTCTCTTTTCCAAAATGTTCTTGGATGATTATGGCCGATTTTGAGGGTTTTCCTACATTTATAGCGACTTACCAATATAGTGGCCCAATCAAATCCCAATCTCGCTATAGCGGCCCTCACCGATTTTTTTTTTAAAATCCTGCTATAGCGGCTGACACGCCGCTATAGCGGCATGTAAAGGATAGGACCTCAAAAATTCCTCCAAAATAGCTTATTTCGGAACACACTTCAAAATTTTGACGTAGTCAGTTTTACTCACTTGAATTCAATTCCAAAAAGCTCTATGAACTCTTTAACGTATTAGCTAATAGAAAACCAATTTCAATTTAGACATTTCATCCAATCCTTTCCCGGATTGCCTCGACTTTACCTCACTCAGATTCCGTCTGAGGTTAGCCTAGGCTAAAAAGTTTTTAGTCACTATTCCAATAGTTTTCTGGCCCAATTTCTTTTATCAATTGTTTACTCATAACGACCGGACGGATTATTATAGCTTAACTCTTCATATTCATCACGTATGACAAAAAGATGAAAGGAGGCTTCATACCCTGTGACTATTTTCCTTCTCCATGACATTTTCTACATTTCTACTCCAATATCCATTTATCCAATTGTGTTATGTTAAAGGTTTGAAAATAATCTCTAGACCCCCTGTGCCCCCTCTCACCAAAATTTAGGGCTTTGGTTCTTTTTGAACTTCCAAATGATATTTCTCTTCCTCCTCCTTTCCTTCCCATGAAGTTGCTCGTCATTTTCTCTAACCTAGTTGCAGTACTTGAGGGCATACAAAAAACAGAATGGACACTATGCACAACAATTATTTTATAGCAAAGGCATGAAGGTGGTAGATTGATGTAAATTTGGATGACAATAGTTGCGTATTAAAGAGCATTTTGTGCGTGAATTGTGAAGAAGGAAAAAACATAAAATGGTTTTCTTTTGAAAGGTCCTTAACTATGCATCTTAATCTTCATTGTGCCTTGGGTTCTTGGCTCAAGAGCTTCTCCTCATATCTCCGGTAATAACTACTTCTTTATGACTATTTCTTTTTCTCAATTTTTCCAACATTCACATTGACAAGGGGTCCTAAACTATGGCAACCGTAGTAGGTCAAGCTTCTTCCCATCCTTCTTTGACTTCAAATTTAGTCTTATATTTTTCAGGCTGTCCCTTTAATCTAATACCAATGAGTTGTTTTCCCAAATGTATAACTGTTTAGGCACTTTTCTCAATCACCCTGTTGCCAGGCATGTCCACAATATGGGTTGGATAATTGGTACCGTAAGTGTCACATGGACTTTATCATCCCATTTTTGAAGTCACCCATAGCTTGTCTTGTTTCTGTCGAGCTACTGCGTATGAGGTTGAAACATCGTAATCTATTTAAATCTTTTTAAAAATAAATCTTGATTTGTCTCACCTGGGACGAATGTTAGTCATGCCAACTTGGTAAACATGCCTGTTCTTCCTTCTCTCATAGCTTTGACAATCAGCAACACTCTCCTTTCTCTTTAGTCCATCCACATGTTTGGGTCCTAATTGTGCCGGTTCAATTTTGAGTTTCTTTTGATTTATTAGAATTTTTATTTCATGTTGTTCAACTTAATTAAAACAATCATCTGAGGTCTTCCCTGTTAATTGTCACATGAGGAAAGGGAACAATTGATGCTACAGATCATCTTACTTTAAAGCGATTTGGATCACCGACTCTGGTGTAGTTCTAACTTAATTTTATTCCAGTCTTGTACTGTACCTGTTTGTCCTTTATGCATGTGAATATGGGGAATAAGCCTCTTTGTTCCTTCTATCCTGAATGTCTCATGAAGCTCTCGAAGTTGTTTCTTGCAGGCAGCTTTGTATCAGACCGAGTTTCGACCTGTTCCATTGGAAGAATATGTAAAAGTAGGTAACACAATTTATAACCAAAAAATGGACATTGTCAGAACAATCTCGAAAGCGGCTGATCTTGGTGGTAAAGATCCAGATCACATTGTGGAGCTCTGCAATGAGGTATAATTTTCTCTTTTACTTTTGTTAGTAGAACTTTATTTTGTCGAGAGAAGTAATAGAAGGAAAACTATATCAATCTGAGATTTGTTAGGTTGTCCAAGAAGGCAACTCAGTGCTAATTTTTTGCTCAAGTCGCAAAGGATGTGAATCTACTGCTAGGCATGTGGCGAAACATCTTAAAAGATTTCCCTTGAATCAACTGAGCGGCCAAAATGAGTCAATTGATATTACTTCTGCAATTGATGCTTTACGAAGATCTCCAGCTGGGTTGGATCCTATTCTGGAAGAGACTCTTCCTGCCGGTGTTGCCTATCACCATGCTGGACTCACGGTAATGTCATTTTAAAGTTATTTTGCTGTTATAGTACATTTATTGATTCTTACGTGTTACAGTCAATGTTTTCTTTAGTTCTCTAGGTTTTCCTGTTTTTTCTTTTGTTTGTTTGGGTGGGTGGGTTCTCTTTCCCTATTTTGGAGTAAATCTGCATTCATCTGAGATATTTTTCTACCTTGAAGGTTGAGGAAAGAGAAACAGTTGAAACCTGTTACCGCAAAGGACTTGTACGTGTCTTAACAGCTACATCAACCTTAGCTGCAGGGGTTAACCTTCCTGCTCGGAGAGTTATTTTTCGACAACCACGTATTGGTCGTGACTTTATTGATGGTACAAGGTACCGACAGATGGCTGGTCGGGCTGGTCGGACGGGTATAGATACAAAAGGAGAGAGTGTATGTTTTGACCATTTCCTATTCGTTTCTTTTTCTTGTTCATTCAGAGCTTGCATACTTGGAAAGGTGTAATTTGTAGGTCTGATTTACAAGCTATTCTCTGTAAAATGTTTGTTAAAATGTTACAATTTTGAAGTTGCTTACACCTGTTTGACTCTATTCTCATATATTACTATTTTTCTGTCTGTATTTGCATCTTTTGCTTTCTATTTAAGTCTTCACTGCAGCTGAAACTGTGCCATAAACTTAATATTGTTTTGTTGTTTATTTGCTTCAGGTGTTGATCTGCAAACCAGAAGAGGTCAAACGAATAACGGCACTTGTTAACGAGAGCTGTCCACCGTTGCATTCTTGTTTATCCGAAGATAAGAATGGGATGATCCACGCAATATTGGAAGTTGTTGCTGGTGGTATTGTTCAAACAGCTAGTGATATTAACCGGTACGTTAGGTGTACCCTTCTCAATTCAACAAAACCATTTGATGATGTGGTTAAATCAGCACAAGATTCTCTTCGCTGGTTATGCCATAAAAAGTTTCTTGGATGGAGTGAAGATACCAAATTATACACAGTCACGCCTCTTGGTCGTGCAGCTTTTGGAAGTTCTCTCTCTCCTGAAGAATCACTGGTAACATAGTTGTTTCCACTTACTACCACTTTATCATCATATCATTTCTTGTCAATTTGTTCTTTTAGCCAAATGGTCCTTGTTTACATTTTGTGCAATTTAGTAGAGTGCAAATAGTGGGGTGGGAATCCAACAATGGTCATTCTCTTGTTTTGTAGGTTGTCTTGGATGATTTGATTAGAGCGAGGGAAGGGTTTGTGCTTGCATCTGATCTGCATGTTGTTTACTTAGTGACACCCATTAATGTTGATCTTGAGCCAGATTGGGAACTGTATTACCAGAGGTTCATGGAGTTGTCTACCCTGGATCAGGTAACTGAACTGTAGAGTTTTTCTGCATATCATTCATTCATTTCTAAACCATTATCATAATTCCCCTCCCCCCCCTCCTTTTTTTTTTTGTATATGGGGGGGAGGGGGCTGGTGTCTCTATTTCCCAAGATGCTCTATGCTGTCCTCCTGTCTTTTTCCTGAGATTGCCCCACGTCCATCTTGTTGTGTTTACTTGGTTGCGTGGTCACAAATCCATAATAGAAGTCCGAGCACAATGGCCAAATGGATTATCTTCATGCATAAAGTACTCGACCTAGACGGTGTTTGGATTGATTTATTTTAAGTAGCTATTGGCTTTTAAGTTCTTTTTTTAATTATTTTTGGAGGTGTTTGGGATAGACACAAAGTGCTTTAAAAGTACAAAAATAAGCTAAAAGCTACTTTAAAAAAGCCAATCCAAACACCCCTAGTAGAAAAATGGAAAAATTATCACAAACCTCCTTACATGCTGCCAATTTGTCCTTCACTTGCTGATTGTTCAGGAGTTGACCTTTGTTTTTGCCACACCTTTCTCCAATTTTCTCATTCGATGCGTTTTCCAATAGATGAATAATATGACCACTAGACTTCACGCATTACCTGAGGCAGGACCGTAGGACTTCAACCTCTCTTAAATTATCCAGCTCCTGTCAATTATCTAAAACTATTTGTGTCTTGCCTTGACAAATAAGTATGGATTCGTTGAGCTTTCTAATGTTTGTCAGTTTGCTAGGGAAAGCGTGCTAATGATTCATGAGCTATGTACTGTATAGTTGAAAAAGAGTTCTTGTGTACAGGCAAGGTACTTCAGTTTGGTGCTAATTTCTCATTCTCTGACACATGAAGTCTATGACTCCTTAATGTTAACTGCATAGCATAAGTTATTTGTCTTCAAAGATTTGTAGGTGAAGTATCTTGCATCTTCAACTAGAATGCTAGGTTAACTGGTAAACTGTGGAGTTACTATTTTCTTTCTATGCCCTAAAATATCTTATTACCTCAAGGACTACAGGACAAAAAAAGTTCTTTAGCAGGAACAGATATTTTAATGATTGGTCACTTGGTTTTAAGTTCTTTATAATCAATGTGAATAATTAGTTAATGTTCAAAGTGATTTTGATGCTTCAAGACTGCCTGATTTTTCTATAAGGTGGCATGCCAAGATTTGAGGTCATCAGTTTGTGCTTGGTTGCTAATATGATAATTGCCTGACATTACTTCATGAGATAAATTTGTTCCTACAATCATGATGACTGTGATGGAGACATTTGTGTGCTCTGTGTTTTGATATGCAGTCAGTTGGCAATCGGGTTGGAGTTCAAGAACCCTTTTTGATGCGAATGGCTCATGGTGCACCAGTTCGTGCATCTTATAGGTCAAAGGCTGGTACTAAAGGGTTGCAGGGAAAGTTGGATAACAGATCTCTGAATGACCATATGCTGTCAGATGAGAAGATGCTTCGCATCTGTCGGAGATTCTTTGTGGCTCTTATACTGTCAAGGCTCGTGCAGGTAAATTTCCTTGAAATGAATGGAAAACACTACTGTTGCCCTCTCTCTCTCACCTCTTCTTCATTTTATTCATAGTTGCAGTGTAGAACACACTTATTATGTTTTATTGTGAATACCTGCTATTAGAATCATAAGTTTAGTGGTAGAATGTTAGAGTTAAATATTGGAAGAGTTATGTTCTAATGTGAGATATTGTCCCGTGTTGGACAATTATCATGTGTGTCACAACCCAAATTAGGGGCGCGTGACCGGCATTAAACAAGCTTGACTCTGCCCCGCGAACCCCTTTCCCTGTTGTATCAACTAAATATAAAACAATAGCATATCATAGAATTGCATGAAAACATCACATATCTGAATAAGCTTAGATGAGAGGCATAACTCGATTATACATATACATATATCAGAATGAGTCAATGCCAATGGAGCTTCTATGGAATACATTACATATAAGTAGAAATGGGACATAGCCCGACATGTAATATTAATGGGAGAATTGACAAGAGAAGCCTCCACAAGTCTAGTGTGGGGGCTTACCACTGAAAGTATGCAAGTGGTATTCAACTCGAGCAATCTGGTGTGATAGAACTTGTACCACAAAGGTCAATGGGGTGAGTATTCAAATACACATTAAGAGCCTGTTTGGATTGACTTAAAAGTTAGTCATACCTACTTTTAAGTCATTTTTAGCTTTTGAAAGTGTTTGACAAAGTTAGAAATAACTTTAAATAAGTTTAAAATGACTTAAAAAAAAGTTAAAAACCAAAAGTAGGACTCCCCCTACGTTTTATTTTTTGACTTAAAAGTCATTTAAAGTTTGATTTTTATTTTTTTACTTAAAACTACTTTTTTTCAGCCTATCTAAACAGGCTCTAAGTCTCATCGAGCTCCCTCTAAAAGGCTGGACATGTTTTTTTCTTTGTTAAGAAAACATGCACTTTAATATTAAAATCAGATTTTTCATGCACATCAATAACATCTCAAAATAATAAACATGGTAAATCATTAAAGAATCATTTCTTGAATTACAGTGCTCTCTGTAGGCCATAAACACGTTCTTTTCTCATTTCTGGGGAGTTTCCTACTTCCTACTAGACAGTGACATTCAGCAACATCTTGTCTGATCACCCACTTGATTGGCTAGTGGTGAATCCTTTTGTAATGTCATACTAATGGAACAAGATATGCTAGCAATCCTAGCCAAGTACACTATCATTTTAAGGTGGATAGACATACACGTGGATTTTGGGGCATTGAACCCATACGTCCAGTGGCGGAGCCGGAACCAGAAATTTATATAAGGGCATTTTCTAGAATGTCACAGTTGTAATTTGAACATATGACCTAAAGCAATTTTGTACCCCCTTTACCACTATACTTGAGTTTTTCTTCATGTCAAGGGGATTCAACAGTTCACATATAACCATAAGTAGAACATTTTTACTCTGATAGAAAAGGAAAATAGTCCTTTGATTATTCTAGATAGTCCAGAATTAAGGGATAATTCTATTCTAAATCCAATCCCTAAAAATCTGAAACTTCCCAACTTATCTGATATGATTAGATCCCATGTGATCAGAATCAGATAATACAAATCAACATGACTAATGTCATACTCTCATTTTAGCTCCTTTCCTTCAGAAGGGGAGCCCATAGGCACGAAACTCAGATTGGACTTAGAAACCCCCGCGGAGTTGATCACTCACTTTGGCCAGGGGAGTGATAGAGACCATCGTTTTGTTGAGAGCGCTAGAGTCCTTCAGTGCTACAAGGATATAAAATTCCCAATGGGAGAACATGCTCTCAGAGAGGAGAATCACTTGAGCAAAGAAGGTTGACTTGGAATTTGTTCAGTTAGATGGTCATCTAGATCTTAACTCAAACCTACGGGCGCCACCTATTAAACACACATCGATTCTCATCTAATCCAACTCGTCCTTCCACGGTACCCTCCCAGAGTTATTCCCAAAACCCTCCGTAAAAGAACAACCCGGAATCAGTGACATAATTTCCGTCGATGAAAATTGAATATATTGGAGGAGAAGTGGAGAAAGGGTTGAATACAAGACTACCAGATTGTATTCATTATTTACATTCTAATAATAGATACATTGTGAATTACTAGATTTCTTTTTATACCTCAGTCTTTCTTGGCACTTGTTAAGAAGGTAAAATATCCTGCAACATATAATATCAAATTCTTATTGTCGCCTTAGTATCTAAAGGCTACATGTGTTGTGCTGTTTTGTCCTATAGACATAATATAGTTTTCCTTGTGAGAAACCAAAAAGATAAAATATCGTTCTCACGTTACTTTAAGTATCATTCTCGAGGTTTCGTTCATTATTTTGATGATAATTAAATTCTGCTTGGGGTAGGGGTATTACAACCTGTCTTGTGTTTAACACCTATAAATAGATGTGCGTTGTATTCCTCAAATATTGTAGTCTTTAATATATCTTTCTATTCTCTTACTTATCGCACCTGCAAGTACTGAATCGATGATTAGCATCATTTTATTCCTTCAACACTTTTTTCTCTAGCTAATTGTTGAGATATTTTTTCTTTTTATGTATACATGTCCTCCTTTTATGTGTTCGGGTTCAAATGAATTTTATCAACTGTTGTATGTACACTTTGAGTGCTATGCGTTTCTTGTC
>JAJOOR010085672.1:0-31636 GCA_036250505.1 Solanum acaule | reverse complement strand
GTGGTGACTTGTTTTTATCAGGTGAACGCAGATGAAGGAACAGATTCCTCTACTCCTACTGCTGAGGAAATGAATGAAGTAGATAGCGACTCCTGGACTGTAGATAAAAAGTTGAGAAACATGTTGACTAATATCCTTGTTGATAATGGTAAGTTGAGGAAACAGGTGAGCTCAGTCATCCGTTATGCTCTGAAAAAGAAAATGTCATCTCCTGGAGAGAGTGAAAGCCCTTCGAGTGAAATGTACAATACAAGCATTTAGATAGATGAAGTCGGGTAAATATTGTAAAATTTTGTCATATCTAGTATATCTGAACCCGTATTCCCATGAAAATAATCTAGAGTTGACATCCAACTTGACTGTTGGTATTGTAATATCAAGGCATCCTTATGCATACAGCTCTATAGATGCAACAACTGAAGTAGTAAGCAAAATGTCTTAACTTCATAAGAATTGGATATGCATTGTAGCACATTGACATAATTGCTTGATAGCATCTCATTGCAGCAAAATATTTAATATGCAGTACAAATTTTGACACTTGAAGATACCCCAGTGAACGTTCTACATTTTTTTTTTTTTGAATGATGTTCCCAACCAGGTGACTAGTGTTCCTGTGAGGACATGATTTTGAAATTTCAAAATTGGAAGAGAAGAATCAGATGTGAAGAAGATAAGGATTAGCATTTAATTGCTCGTCCCATAGCTCGATTATACATTCTTCTTTTTCTCTTCTAAGTAGATAATATTTTAACGTAAAACTAGATTGACTGCTCATGAAAGGATTTCTCTTGAGATTTGGCTTAACTAGAAAAATTGCTGAACATATGTGTCAATAAGCCCTTGCAAGTTGACGGTGAGATCGACAACCTTCAAAGTAGGAAGATGATTGAGAAAGAGTAGATGGGATAAAGATTTTGTAAGTGCATTTGCAAGTTGATTCGCAAGATATAAATGTTGAGCAAGCACCTAATTTCACTACACTTGAACATTAACAAAGTGAGTCAACTTCAATGTGTTTCATCCTGTTGTGTAAGATTGAATTACAGGTAAGTCACACAACTGTAACACACCAATATTTTGTAAGCTAAGACTCAAATCATTCTTCGCATGTCTATAGGACTGTACCGGGTGGTTCATACTTATGCATAGGTGTTAGTTAAGATCAAATTCTAAGTATGAGAAGTGTATTGGATGTAAACTAAGGTCATAAAAATCCTCTAGCACAAAGTTGAGTTGAAAACTCCTCTACCGATTGAGTTTCAATATGAGATTTTACTTGGTTAACTTCAAATAGTCATATCTCCTAGAATATGAAGAGTTACATGAACCATAACCTATCAAATTAAAGGTATTTGAGTATTCTTTTCAGTTCCACTAACCGCTCATTAATCCGAATTTGGAGTAAAAAATAATGATCATTTTACCTAGCAAGCCGGCTCATTTACTAGAAGCATATGTGATTTGCACTTCACATTGTGCGTTTCACACATTACCGAGTGTGAAGGGTACTTGGTTCGCACTTCGCACATATTATATCAACGATAACCTCTATTTTGATATCCTTTTGAAGTCTACGGCTTGGATGCTCTCCTCTCCTCATTCTCCATCTCTAAGGTAAATTTCTCCCATGAAATTCTAAGTGATTCCAAGTATTTCAATCCTTCTTTTTCAGATTATTAATGAAATCCTACACCACAGGTTATCAATTCTAGGATTTTTAAGAAAAGGTTAATCAAGATTCCAAGAGCTGATTTCTTGGACCTTCTTCTTCAAGCTATGGTTCTTCCTTGAATTCTTGAAAAGCAAAGAAGGTATCTAAGTTCTTACCAAAAAAAAAAGAAGGTAGGTAAGACTATCATAGTGAAGAACTTAGTTTCCTCACGCCCTACATCTAGGGGTGTACATGACTAGGTTAGTTTGAGTTTTTTAAATATCAAATCAAATCATTAGTGTCAAATTTTTTAATTTATAAATAAAATCAAACTAATAAAACTCGGGTTTTCAACCTCAGAGTTTTTCGGGTTGGTTCAGATTTTTCAAATATCAAACCAAATCAATTTGTGTCGAATTTTTAAATTTATAAATCAAACCAAACTAATAAACCTCGGATTTTCGAGTTTATACGGTAAAATATTCATACAAACATATAATAATTACTTCTTCAAATATTTCTTAGTTCAACCAGAATATAACTATCTAAGGTGTTTCTTAGGAAAATAACACACATTATGAGATGAGTGATGACAATAAAATATTCAATAAAAATAACAATGAAATCACATAAAATAAATATTGCAAATTAATAAGTCACTAGGTAAATTACCCATGCTTCGCACGAGATTGAACTATTTTGTTAAGCTTAAATATGATCATTTGGTAATATTCGTATTTTCGATACATACACTACATTGTCAAGAACATTTTATCTTAAGGCAAAGCGTTCCTCCGAAATCTTAAAGTGCTATATTTTTTTAATTTTCGTTTTTGTTATACAAAAATTATGAGTCATAGGGAGATTTTAAGTATAAGAAAATCTCCATGGAAATAGTTGGTCAGCAGTAATGAAATTTTCTAAATTCCAAGAAGTTACAAAGAACAACATCAGACGTTAAAGACCAAAAAGCCTCGAACAACAACATTCCCAAGTAAAGTGTAACATCATGTCCATACAAGAACATAATTAACTAAATTCAAATGGAGGACCTTCGGCTCCTTTCTTATGAACCTCCATCAATCTGTATTTTATTATAGTATAGATGTTGTATAGTGTATATGTTAAAAATTATCCTAAAATTGTTAGTATCATAAATGTTTTTCCTCATTGTCTCAGAATAGTCATTACTATTGCTTATGTTTCATATCGCCGGCCCCAATTTATTTGGAATTGATCCATAGTTATTGTTATGGTTATAGTATGCAGTTACAAAAAATTAATGCAATTATCAATCAAGCAATAGGTGGCATCTGAATGGAACTGTTCACAACTGGATATTCTAAACCAAAATTTTGAGACATAACATATTAAAATCTCACAGCATAATTTTGTGAGAACTTGAACTCACAAATATCCACAAATAATAATAATAAAGACGATCTTACTTTCCTAACAATCAAGAAGAAAAAGGCATGTTGCTTAACAATTTTCTCAAAAAGATAATCTGTCGGGTTGTATCCAAGTTTACAGTTCACAAATTTAATTGAAAGAAGCCAAAGAAAGAGTTATTACTTCTTTATAAAAAAAACAAAAAACTTTATCAAAAGAAACAGTTATCACTACAGTAAAAATGATCTTTAATGATAATTAATAGCTTAATTGTCGCTAAATATGTATTTTCAGAGGCAATTGGTACTCTCTATAAATATCCCTAAATTCTATAGCAACATTGAATCTAATGACAATTAATTAATGTCGGTAAAGGCTCTAGCACTCTTCGTTAATGTGCATATTTATTGCCAATAAAAATTATTTTTGCTATAGCGTATTTTGGACATTTGTTAGTTTCAAGAAAACTTGATCTCTTATTATGCCCAAAAAGAAGAGACAATGAAATATGACAAATTTGTTAACTTGCAATAAAAGAAGTGGACTAATTGTCTCTATACTAATATTCTAGGAAGAGTGCAATGACATACATAATGTTTTTACCTAAGAAAATATAATCAAAATAATATACTAACTGTGGCAAGCAAGAGACCAATTTCTTTGGTTCTTTTAACAAACTTTATCATTGGTCGTATTAGTTATCACATATTTGTTGTTGTGTGCTATCAAATATAGCACAACCCACAAATAATTTTTCCAAAATGTATATGAAGAAACCTGCATAGGACAAAAGATAAGATAAATTTTCAATCATCCTCACTAGAATTTTTAACAGAGTTTAAAAAAACTCACCAAAATATCAAAAATAAATTGCAATAGATACATGAATTACTATGACTTACAGTAAAATATTAAGCTTCATGAAATAGGAGGAAGAAAACTTTGAGAAATGAAACACACTTCATAAGAAGCTGAATTAATGTATTTGAATTCGAGTCCCCTATAGCAAAAAAATCCTTCAAATAATAGCGGCAGAAATAAAAGTTTTGTTTACTAAAGAACCAAATGTAATGAATTCAACCATTTCAGCAGCGTTATGAGTTGTGGACTGAGAGGTGCAAGAGTAGTAAAGTCGCATTGCAATTGAAATCAATTTTCTTTGTTTATATGAATAAACCTGTAGAAAGGGACAAAAGAGAAGATCAATTTTCAGTCATCCTTGCTGAAATTTTTAACAGAGTTAAAAAAAGTCGCCAAATAACAAAAGAAATTGCCATAGTTACATGAATCTCTATGACTTATAGTAAAGATTAAGCTCCATGAATAATAAGGAAGAAAACTTTGAGGAATGAAACAAACTTCATAAGAAGCTTAATTAATGTATTTGAATTCAACTATCCTACAAAGGAAAAAAACCTACAAATATCAATGGCAAGAAATCCCTCTATTTATAGACAACAAGGGATAGTGTGAACAAATGCTTATTGTGCCTTATCGGAAATGTCACAACTCTTTGTAAATACAACCCTTCGGAAAGGTCACAACCTTTCATAAAAGTCACAATTTTTCATAAAAGTTGCAACTCTTCATAAAAGTCACAACTTTTTCATAAAAGTCACAATTTTTCATGAAAGCGGAAGACTAGGTTTGGAAATAAATAAATTAAAAGGGAATTATGGTTTGTGGTGGCGCCACGTAGGTAGGCCTAAAGTTTTTTTAAAATATATATATATGATTATGAAAATGATCATAATTTAAAAGTACTAAATCATGCTAAAAGATGCCTAATAAGTATGAAGTAATTGCATGATTAAACATTAAAGAAAAAATAAAATTAGGTTATGTATTTTAAATGTCTAAACCAATGTAAAATTAAAGAACAAATATTCATCATTATTGTCATTCTTAGTGTTGATTTAATTTTATTTTGTTAGCATTAGTATTAATTTGATTTTAAATTGAGATTTCTGAGTTACTAATATCCATGGAATATAACCTTTATTGGACTATTCAAAGCTCTAAGTCTAAAACATTTGAAAAATATGTTAAAAGATAAAAATAATGAAAATGTCTAAGTAATATTTAAAAATTATATCAAAGTAAATAATATTGTGTATGAAATAAATTTTAAAAATTATATATATAATGTTGGTTGTTTTGGTCTCAGGTTGACTTTTTTTAGTTAAAACCAAACCAACCCAAGTATAGTCGGGTTTTTTTTTCCAATACCAAATCATTAGTCGGATTTTTTTTCCGATTTGACTCAGGTTGCGGTTTTTGTTTCGATTTTATACATCCCTACCTACATCTACAGTTTTAGTTAGTAAGATCAAAGCTAGGGTTATTACCCAAAGGCCATGATTTTTGAATTCCTCTATTTCTATTATGCTCATTGTTGATTCCATTATTGAATTCATTATACTATATCTTGTTGATGATCCTTGATTGATTTAAGGTTCATGCTATTCTACCACATGGCCCTCTTCTTATATAAAGTTATTTGAAAACCTTGTCATATTGATTACTTATGCATTGTTTTCATGAGTAAAGTATATAACAAATTTTAAAGAAGTCTTTCAAGAAAGTATATTTTTTCTTCAAGTGCTTTATTTTAGAAGAGTTTCATGAAAATATATTTAGTTTCAGGTGTATTATTTTAGAAGAGTTTCAAGAAACTATATTTTGCATTAAAATGCATATTTTCATAAACAAAGTATAGACGGTTTCTTAAAGAAATGATGTTTATCTTTGAAGGAAGCACCTCTTAGATTTGAGAAAGCATAGTCAAGTTTTCAAAGTTCAATTCTGTTCAATTCTAAAGCAGTATTATTGAGCATATGCTCAAAGTAACAGATTTTCAGTTTTCCTCTTAAAGTGAGACATCTTTATAGTTATTGAACACATTATATATTTTTAGGAGTAGTTTTGAACATCAAGTTGGGTAAGAATTTAGGTAATCTAAACTCTAGAACAACGTCTCCAGTGTAGGATTGGAATTGTGTCATTGGTTTGGGTGACTCCTTAGTACGCCCCTGGTAAGGACTTAGAGATTGGATTCATTAGTTTAGTTTTTCCTTTACCCCAACAAGGTGTTGGATGTCTTTGACAACATGGTCAAGTCATTGAATCATCATGAGGCTTACGTGATGGTTATCAGTTAGAAAAATTTCTGAAGAAAAATAAAATTATATTATTTTAAGTATGTTATTGATGAATATTTTCAGTTATAAAGTTTTATTGTTGAAGTACACATGCATGCATTACTATTCAGTTGACTTTATTTTAGTCTATCTTCAGAGTTATTCATTCAACTCAGTATATTTAGTTTTAACCTATTGTTATATTCATCTATTTTACATACCATATATTTTATTAACTGATGTCATTTGATGCTGCATTGTTTTATGATGTAGATTCAAGTACTCACAACATCAGAAGCATCACTAGAATCACTTTTATCTAGAGTATTTGTTGTTCTTATATAATATTATTAGTGCATTCTGGTAGCCTAGTCTCTTGTCCCAGTAACCTATTTGTAACACCTCAGAAACCTAACAAACTGAACAACAGGAAAGTTGGTGAACCACAGAGGGGTTCACGGACCGTGAAAGGAACCATGATCTGTCGACCTGCTCGTGGCTCACACCCAGCCAACATGGTGGACCACAGAGCCCTCCACGGGCCGTGGATCCCCACACGAGTCTTGAAATGGCTCGTAGAAGTGAGGTAGAGCCACCAGGGCTCATGTGTTGAACCACAGGGCTCTCTAAGGGCCGTGGTCCCACTGACGAGTTGTGGGTTGGTCCGTCGACCTGACCCCACAGACTCCAAACCCTGGTGAAGAACCACGATGGTCTTCACGGCCCGTGGTCCTTCACACGATCCGTGAAGTGGACCGTAGATGAGAGTACTAAGAAACACTGGCACTGGCCAAGAACCACGACCCATTTGACGGGCCGTGGTCCTGATGATGGTCCGTCAGTGACCTCGTGGATGACCTTCGTCAGCTTTTAAGTCAGGGTCATTTTCGTCTTTTCCCCTATGCGTTGGAAATTTATACTACGTCATTTAATACCTAAACTACGTCGTTTTACCCAATTTAAGCCTAATATTCTAGTCAGACTTTACCCAGAACCCTTATTCACCAAAACTTAGAGCAAAAAGAGTAGAAAGAGGTGCCGGTTTCCCAAGAACAAGCAGAGGTGTTCTTCAAGTTTCAGCCCTAAAATCCAAAGGATTTCTCTATGAATTTCGTCACCAGGTATGTGGGATTTCACTAGTGGATTCCTTTCATCCATTAGGTCCTTAGAATTCTGTCAGTTCCTTGATTCTACTTATCTTGTTTAGACCTAGGATTTCTAAAACCTTGGAGATTTGTTGTGATTTAGCTGTTATAGTATTCTTAATCGAAATATTATGTGTTCTTGGGAACAGTGCTTAATTCCTTGTATGAAACTCAGAACCCTAGTTTGTGTAGATTTTCTTAGTTCATGAATTACACTTGCTAGGTTAGTAAATAGATAATCATGCTCCAGATTTCGAATTTCACATTGTCAATACATAAATATTGCATTCTCAGTTAGTATGTTAGCATTTTGAGCTATTCAGTATTTCGGTTACATTTCAGTCATATACATATTCAGTTGGGAGTGTACTTAGCACCGAGTTGGACTAGAGTTCAACGTACCCTCATAGTCTCAAAACTACGTGCCCCCGTAGGATTATAAGTCCCTTCTGTTGGGCATCAGATTTAGTGATCACGCCAGTCATGCCTTTATACCCCTGACAAGGTATATTGGGTCCTCTTATTGGGGCGTATACATTGGACTCAAAGTTTAGCTCACGTGGTTTATGCCGGTTAATACTAGCTCCCACAGTCAGACTCTTAGTACATTGACCAAGTTTTTAGCAATTACTTTAGCATTTAGTTCAACATGTTATGTTCATGATTAGTACTTGGTCCTTGCATTTAGCTTATATTTTTAATTATATTTTAGTATCTATATCTCTGCTCAGATGATATCATTGCTCAGTTATGCATTGTTCAACCTATATATTTTGTCCAGCTTAGTATCTATATCCCGCATTCTCAGTACATTTCAAGTACTGACGCATACTCTACGCTACATCCTTTCATGATGTAGGTTCATGTACTCAACATCCAGATCACACTTAGATCAATTCTCGATCCGCATTTAGCAACTTCAGTGGTGAGTCCTCATACTTCGAGGACAATAGAAATGCTTTCCATTTTAGTCTTTATATTCAATTTTTAGTTTTTGTTAGGGTTAGCTGGGGGCATGTCCCAACAACTCAACTCAGTTAGAGGCTTTTCAGACATAGTATTAGATTCATCTTGAGTTGTAAGTGATTGATTCAGTTATCACTAAACTCTTAGTATGTTTTACATATTCAGATTTGTTGGGTTTTCCCCATTTTCAGATATCTACTATTTTTAGCTTCCGCATTAGTTCATATTTTACTTAGTTATTTTTAGTATGCTTATGATATGCCAGATTCAGGGTTAGCTTAGGGTCACTCGTGATCCTAGGTCCCGTGTTACATCAAGAAGGTAGCCTCGGGGAGTGACAAACTTGGTATCAGAGCACAGAGTTCACGAGTCCTAGGATGTCTGAAAGTCATATATCAACTACATCTTAATGACCCGCTCCTAGTTAACTAGCTTGGTTTTCCACAACCTGAGTTAGCATCTGAGAACATTCCTAAACTCAACATTGGTGACATCTCCCTGAGGAGGATGCACTTCTGATGCATTAGGAGCTTCTTGACCTTGAGGATTAGCATTCCTCCTAGAAGGATGTCCTCGAACAACTCTATATATAGGCATGATCTGAAATGACACGCAAATTAGAAGAACTTTTTATAGAGTTGAACCTATTGCATGAAAAAGAGTAAAAAGAAAGTGAAATGTTCCTAAATATTGTAGACTCCCAATTATAGATGTGGTGTACTTCACACTAATAAGGACTTTACTAGACACGACTTCATAGACACCCTAAGACTCTTGAACTCTATGCTTTGATACCAAGTTTTCACACCTCGAGCGTACCCCCTGGATGTGGCTGGCCCTCGAGAACCATTTTTTTATCCCAAGCGAACCCTTGGAGTGGCTAACCAGTTTTTATCCTCCACTCGATCTATCTATGAAGCCTCTAATGTGTAAGATAGGTATCGGGACAAGACCCACGATGCCTCAAAACAACTAGAGTGAAAGTAAATGTGAAGTCCTCCGGAATGCAATGAGGATCACTAAAACTCTCTGAAGTGTAGAGTGATCTCAACGGAGCACCTGTTGATAATCCTGAACACTTTTATCTACATCATTAAAAGATGCAGATTGAATGTCATTAGTACATTTTCATATACGAATATGTTATATAGACGAGGCAAAATAACTAAATGAAAGGACTGGAATAGATAACAATATACTCTATCTAAATGTAAAAAAATAAAGGAGTTAAATCATTTAAAGCTTTACAAAATACTTTCTCATTATTGACCTCAACATAAGTGATATATAAAAATAAACTTTAATTCTATTGGAAGATTCTCTAACCGAAAACTATCACTATAAGTTACGGATAATACAACATCTTCTCCACGCTACCAAAATTGTCCTATATCGTGCCGAGATATAGAACCTCTCAACTAAGTGGATCCACCAAGCAATAAGGATTCATCTAAAAAGTATGATCATGTACCCATGTTGGCAAGACATAGTTTATAGGGGGTGTGAGTTGTCTGAAGTCTCCCCCATATCGGTGCTCAATACTACTCCCAATAATATATATACTCTTGCTCAAATGTATAAAACATACTTTCTATAAAACCTAGGATTCTAAAAGGCAAGAAATATTTTTTTAGTTTTTCACAGACCTGGTGTCAAGGGCGAAGACCCCATCCACGATCTGTAGGTGGGACGACGGACTGTCGATGGTGGCGTGGTCCAAGAGTTAGATTTTCTTGTAGTTGATAAGTTTCAGTACTTTTTGACGGTTCACCAGGATGGCCCGTAGTCCAATCCACGAGCCATAGATAGGCCTCATAGGTGAGTCCCAGACTTAGAGAAATTTCAGCGTCACAAGTTGAGAACGACGACTGCGACCCAATGCCCGTTGATGGAACCACGGTCCGTAGGTTGGCTCCATGGTTCTTGGGTCCAATAATTAAGTTTCTGTAGTCAACAACAGTCGAACATGATGGTCCGTAGGTCCAACCACGGACCGTAGTTCCCCACCGTTGTTGACAACGACATTTATTTTTAGGGGCTTCTTGGTTTTTTCCCCAAATCATTTTAATTCAATACCATGTCGTTTTTCCCTCTATTAGAACCCTTATATAGGTACTTTACCCCCAAAATTTACCCAATTGAAATCATTCTCTCAAATTTCTAAAAGAATAACATGTCTTCCTCTCAAATATTTCTCTCTCTAGAAAAGCTTGAAGAAGAAGGAGTCAACCTAGGGTTTGCAAGCCAAGTCTCCAATTCCACCATTGAAGTCAAGATTTTGGCATCAAGGTATGATATTTTTTATCCATGGATCTCTTTCCTCCATGGAGTTCCCAAATTCTCCAATTTACAAAGTTAGAATTCCCCAATTGAGTTAGGATTTTCTTCCATGTCATGGGTTCCTTTCAATGTTGATTTATTTGATTGTTTTTTGAACTTTTATGCATGAATTGAATTAATCTCATGTTTTTAAGTTGATTTCCCATGAACCCATGCATAACCTATGTTTTATAAGCTATGTTGATGTAATGTGGATCTTGAACTATGAAAGATGAATTTATGAATATATGCATGTCCTCTCTTTATGAAATAGATGTAATGAACTTGAAGATTCTTTGACTTTGAAAACATGATGAAGCTTTTGAATTGTTGAAAAGAATGCATGTTCATGAAAGGATGTTTATGACTCAAGAAAGATTATAGATTAGATTGTCTATATGTTCTATGAAGCTTGGCCACATGACATGAATGACATCTAGATTTGCCATCAATGCTTTTCGGGCTATTTTCCTAAATTAGGACTTGATTAGTATGGTATCCAGTTATGCCATTAATGGTTAGAGACCACGATTTCAAAACTATTTTCATTAGTATTAGGGGCATTTCTAGCATGACGTGAATGGCTATGAGCCTTAAAAGCTATTATGAAAAGATCATGGACGGTGAAAGGCTTTCTCACGCATGGTCTAATGAGCTATCATATGATAAGACTAGTGGAGACTACCCATGTCTTTTAAAGCTAAGACAAGTTAAGATTAATAACTACTCTGTGGTATTATTCTTAGCACCGAGAGGATATTGAGATGAAAGCTCTTCCATGTTGAGGTCGGGTTTCTAGTAGCAATCTCCTTATCCCTTACCTATGTTCCCCCATAGGATGATTGTCTAGATTGACATTAGCTAGTGGATCCAGTTTAGCTCAGATTCATGGTTTTACCTTGGCAAGTAGGACAACCCTTTTCGGTGTGGGAGACATCGAGGGATCATGTTATATCTCACATGGTCTTTATATCGGTTAAGGATAATTCCCACAATAATAATGAACTAAGGTTACTTCAAGAAGTATCTCACATGTGTTCAAAGAAGATTTTACTTGCATTGATCATGATTTTGTTTTATGTTTTCTAACCCTCTTATCTTATGTTTTACATGGGTCTTTGCATAACATGAAAATTTCCTTTTTAGCATGATTTCATACTTTTATGCATGGCTATCATACTTGGTGCATTTTTATACTAACGCATACTCTTTCCTATATCTCCCCAAATGTAGGGACCGACCTTATAGATTCACACTTCCATGGCTAAGGATCTCATATAGAAGATCGAGGATTGGTGAGTCCTCATAGTCCGAGGACCGAGCTTGATTTCCCTTTTGTCTTTACTTTTAGCATTGGAACTTTATGTACGACCTACGCCACGATAAACTCTTATGTACTAGATGTCTTTGAGATGATGTTTAGATTTTTGTTTTCTCTATAAAACTTTTATATGTTAAAACTGTCTTTTAAATCTTTTAAACTCTATGATCTTGTATGATGCATGCTAAGTAGCTTGTATGGGGCCTCTCAGGGTCCTATATGCCATTGTATGCCTAGGGGCTACCTTGGATCGTCACACTTTCTCTAGTTTGAGATAATTGCTCAAACTATCCTCTTAAAAGAGGTAACTGCTCTGAAATATCTCTGAAAATCATTGGTCATTTAGAAAACAAGGTTTCTCTTTGCCCAATGTAAAAATAAATTTTAGGTTGACATAATTACTCAAAAAGGGCCTCTTTAAGAGATAACTTCTTTGTACTCAATCATTCTGAAAACTCTTTTAACTTTTCTCAAAATAATTTTCTTTTTTTCATGTAAAATTGAAACATTTGGAAAATATTTAGTTCCCTTATACTCTTTCTTAAATATTGGTTAAGCTCATTCTCAAACACCTCTTTACTTTCTCAAAACTCAGTTTAAACAATGATGTTTTGCTTAAAAGATTCTCAATAATAACTCAATGAATATTCATAAAATAGGGTTCATGCTGAAAAATAGACATGAACAATCAACTCAAGAATCTCAATGCAAGATATAGCAACTCAATAATCAAGAAATAGAATTCAATAATCATTAACTCAAGAACTTAGAACTCGATATCAACTCATCTCAAGATTACTCAAATCTATAGATAGAACCCTAGATTACTCTTTTGCTGATTTAAAGTAGATGTAGGGTATGAGGATGAACTAGTCCAACACTATGATAGTCTTATATACCTAGACGAATGAAGTTCTTGGGCGAAATCAATGAAACTCAAAGAATGCTCAAACTCTAGCTTCTCTCCTCTCGGAACCTTTCTCTGTTGACTTGAAGTGTTCATGAACATAAAAGAAGTGATTAACACTTTCTAGGCCCTTAAATAGGTTGAAAACGTCGTGGTTTAGGATTAGAATAGAGATTAAAACGATGTAGTTTAAGTACCAAACGCATAGGGAAGATACCAAAATGACCCCAACTTAAAAACTGACAGAGTGTCTTAAAAGGGAGGCTTCATGGACCGTTAGGACTACATGGTACGTGATACACTTTAATGTCCATTAAGCCATCTCTGAAACTTCAATTGTCTGATAGAGCCTTACTAAAATGGGCATAACGTTTTACTCCAAACTTGAAATTAGGAAAACTTTGTGGCATTGGAAAGAGGACTCAAAGAACTTTAATTTGATAGGTCATGGGCCACCTAGTTCATTATGTACAGAAAGATATGGTATTTTGAAGTTCACCTTAGCTTAAAAGCTGACGAGTGACTTGTATGGACCTCTAATAAGACATTTCAAACCACCACAAGCCGTCTAGGGTCCCTTCCAAGTGACTCACGCCTTGGCAGCCCCGGATTGTTGGACACCTTAACCTAAATGGACTATCCAACCCTAAACGACTCGTATAGGGAGCCGTCCAGGTGGCTTACACCTTGGCAGCCCTGGACGGTTGGCTACATCCCTCTAAATAGGTCGTGGACCCCTAAACGGACCGTTTAGGGTTTTGTGAAGGGTCCATGGTCACTTTTGGTTTCATTCACTTGCCTATTAACATTCTTTAGCCATTCTCAAAGTTTGATGTGTTACAATTCTATAGGCCGTAGAACTTCTACGGGTCGTATTTTGGACCTATAGAATGGACTTTTGAGCCTGATTATTATATAAATTCTACGGATTACATCTACGGTCTGTAGAAACTTCTACGGGTCATAGATTGGACCCGTGTTCCATGGATGGGATCTATAGTCCGTAGATGAAACCATGAACCGTAGATTGACCCGTAGAAGGTTTTCATAAGTTTTTAAGAGTGGTAGTTTAGTCTTTTCCCACCCCTTCTAAGCCTAAACTATGTTGTTTATACACCTAGTTAAGGTTTGAAATAGTATTAATCAATCCTTTTATGTTCATTAAAGCTTCCAAGTCTTAGAGTAAGGATCCAAGAGGAGAAAGCTAGGGTTTCAAGCATTCTTTGAGTTTTCACCAATTTCGCCAAGAATTTTGTTATTCCAAGTATGTAAGGCTACTTATAGTGATGGACTGAGTTCATCCTCACTCCCTACATCTACTTTCTAGCAATAACGAATAATCTAGGGTTACATCCTTAGTTTTGATAATTCTTGAGGTGAGTTTTGTTGTTGAATTCTGGATTTATTCTTGATTTTTGAGATGCTATATCTTGTACTGAGATTCGGGGTTGATTGTTCATGTCTATTTTTTTTAGCATAAACCTTATTATGAGTTATTACTTAGTTAAGATTGAGAACCCTTTTAACCAAACTTGTTTGTCTTAAATTGATTTTTGAGAAAGTAAAGACGGGTTTTAAGTAGAGTTTAAAGAGTAATTTGAGTAAGAGTATAAGGGAACTAAGTATTCCAAAATGTATCACTTTTTACATTGGGAAAAGATATTTTTTGATTTCTAAATGAGTTTAGAGATATTTCATAGCAGTTACCTCTTTTAAGAGGATATTTTGAGTAATTACTTCAAATCGAGAAAGAGTATGCTTTATACATTTTAGAATGAGTATATATTTATTGGAAGTAATATTGAGCACCGATATAGGGATGAGTTAAGAAAAATCACATTCCTCATAAACCATGTAGCTAACATGGGTAAATGATTGTACTTTTTAGACTACTCTGTATTGCTTTCGAGCAGAGCTTTAGTGGATCCACTTAGTTAAGATGTTCTATATCCCGGCAAGGTATATGATAGTTCTGGCAGAGTGGGCGAGACGTTGTATCATTACGTTGCTCATAGTGATAGTTTTCGGTTAGATAATCTCCCAGATAGAGTTAAAAGTATAATTTTATCATATCACTTCATATGTTGAGTTCAGAGATGAGTAAGTATTTGTAAAGTTTAAATGTTTTCATTCCTTTATTTCTGTACATTAAGTTAAGTATATATTTATATCTATTGCAGTCCTTTCATTCAGTTATATCTCTTAGGCTATATTACATACTCGTACATTCAATGTAATGATGTCATTCTACCTACATCTTTTTATGATGCAATTACAGGTGTTTAAGGTCATCAACGGGTGTTTCATTGAGATCACTTCACTTACAATTAGCTTTGGTGAGCCTCTTTGCATTTCGATGGACTTCACCTTTATCTTTCAGTTAGTTGCTTTGAGGTGTCGTGGGTCTTGTCCCAACATCCATCTGGAACAATAGAGTCTTCACAGATAGTTAGCTTTGAGTATGTTTTAGTATTTCATTGTTAAACTGTACTTCAACTATTATTGTTTTCAGAGTATTTTGAGATGGTTGAGAAGGGTTAGTTTTGTTTAAAGCTTAATTTTACTTGAGTTACTCTTCGACTAAGTAGTCAGCTAGGACAAGGGTTTGCTTGAGGATCAGAAATGGTTCTCAAGTGTAGGCCACGTTCAGAGTTTAGGCTCGCGGAGTGTCATGAAGAGGATATAAAAACTAGATACCCTCATATCTTTTCCTCCAATTTAGTTCCAGTCCAAGGTATTAACTCTTCCTAAAGTACTCATTCAATTCAGTCACTCCTTAACTGTTTAGAGTTAATGAGTTTCTGTGTATAATGCATTAAATTAGGTTGTTAAACATTTCCCTACCCCTTCCATGCTTAGTTCAGCCATCATTCGAGGACGAATGATGCGAAGGGGTAGATATTATGACACCCTAAAAAATTATAAGCTAAGGCCCAAACCATTCTTCATTTGCATATAATATTGTATCGGGTGATTCTTAAATTGTTCTTAGGTGTTAAGGTCAATTCGTTAGTGTGAGAATGGATTTGAATATGAATTAAGGTCACTAGAATCCCCTAGCATAAAATTTATTTGAAAGCTTCCTTACTAATAAAGTTTAAATATAAGATTCTACTTAGGTAAACTTGGAACAATCATATCTCTCCTGAAATAAGGAATTAGGTGGCTCATCACCTATAAAATTAAAGTACTATGAGTCATTTTTCCAATGCCGCCACATTTGGTTCATTTCGAATTTAGAGTAAAAAGTTATGACCGCTTTACCAGAGACTACCACAATAGAGTTTTTTGAGTCATTTACCTACAAAACACTTCTACAAGCCGTAGAAGTTTCTATGACCTATACTATTACTCGTGGAAAAGTAATGGGAGTTAACATATTTGATTGAATTCTTAGGGACCTATCTACGGGTTGTAGTTTGATCCCATAGAATGAAATTTTGAGCCTTAAGATTTCAATATGGATTCCACTGATGGGATCTACGGTCCATAGATTATATCACAAACCATAGATGGCCCCGTGGAAGGTTTTCGATAGGTTTTTAAGAGGGGTAGTTCAGTCTGTTCTCACTCCTTCTAAGCCTAAACCCAATGTTTTTACACCTAAATAAGGTTCTAAGCAGTATTAATCAACTATATCACTCTCATTAATGCTTCCAAGTCTTAAATCAAGGATCCAAGAGGAGAAAGGTAGGGCTTTCAATCATTCTTCCAATTTCTTCAAGAGCTTTTTTCTTTCAAGTATGTAAGGCTAATCATAGTGATGGACTAAGTTCATCCTCATTCCCTACATCTAATTTTAGTCAGCTAGAGTTCAGTTCAGTATTCTACGTAAAGTTTCTATGAAATTGTAGATACAAATTGTGTTCTTATTTCGTATTCTAATTTCTTGATTATGAATTACAATACTTTATGCATTGAGATTCTTATATTTTCACATGAACCCTATTTATTGGGAATTTTTTCTAAAAGTCATATTTTAAATGTTCCTATATGAGTTTTTCCTATACATTGACTTCGAATTTGGAAAGTAAGTCCATGAGCATTCTTTCAAAATGCATAATTTTGGAAAGGATTTTTAAAAGGACATAAGTGATTTCATATGCATTATTTATCAATTGAGAATAAAAAAGCATAATGGATTCCTTTTTTGAAAAGCATTTCAGTAATGTAAAGTGAATCAAAAGTAATTTCTCTAAAATAGGACTATTGAGCATGTGGTATTGATTATTTTGGGAGTAGTATTGAGCATCGAATTGGGTAAGAGTCTAGTTTTAACTAAAAGCCCCATAAACTATTTAGTAAGCATAGGATATGATTGTACTGACTTTCGGTTAACTTCTCAAAACCTCTTTGTAAGGCAAATTGGATAGATCCATAGTTATAGTTAGCATCATATACCTCGGCAAGGTATCAGATGGCCCTGTAAACGTGGGTGGAATGTGGTGTCATCGTTAGGCTCATAGTGATGGCTGTCGGTTAGAGAAGCTCCCCACAAGAGTAAAGTTCAATATTTTTATATTGCTTTCATTGCATATCTTATAGTAAAAGAACAAATGGTTTTCACTACTTGTTCATATCTTGTTTCGCTTGAGTTATATTCAATCATCACTTCAATTATTGTTTTATTCAGCCATATTATATATAGTACATTCAATGTATTGATGTCATTCAACCTACATCATCTCATGATACAAAGATATTTGTTCAGGATCATCAACATGCGCTCTGTTGAGATCACTCCACTTTCCAACAACTTTTGGTGAGACTTCTTTGCTTCAAGAGGACTCTAGTTGATTATTTAGTTTTATTATTGATTTTTTTTGAGTTGTTTTGGGTCTTGTTCCACCACCTATCTTGGTATTTTAGAGGCTTCATAGAGAGACAGAGTTAGATTGTTTACAACATTTTTCTCAAATGTTTTATTGGAACTTATCATTTATGTCAAGTATTTTCGGACAATGTTTTAGTGTTTGCTTTAAATGATTTAAATGCTTATCTATTAAAGCTCCGCATATCCCATAGAGTGTCACTATCCAAAGTACACCCTAGGTGTAATATGGCGTATAGGACCCCGAGAGTACCTACACAAAACACTTAGCATACATCATCTAAGATAATAGAAGTAAAGATTTTAATAGATAGCATTTCATATATAAAATGTTTGACAAGCAGAAGTCTAACATAAGTCTCAAAACAACTTAATACATTAGAAGGGAAAATGATTAGGTCGTAACCCATACATCACATACAAAGTCTGAGATGAAATTACATGAAGCTATAAAGTGTCTCGGTCCTCGGAACATGAGGACTCACCAATCACTTGAAGCACCCAAAGATATCAAGCCACGAGTGTGCAAGGTAGGAACGTTGGACCTACATTCATGAGATAATATAGGCACAAGTATGCATTAGTACATGGAATGTACTAAGTATGGGGAAATATGCATAAACATGAACATGATAGTATAATTGGTTTAAATCATAGACATGGCCAATAATTGGAAATTTTAAGTGTAAGGAAGGAAAACCTAGAAATCATAGGATATAGTCAATGCATTTGAAATAAATGACATAAGAAAAGCTTTGATGAAAACATAGTCAATTTTTTGGGATTTTAGCTTTAACCGACAATAAGACCATGAGAGCTATGTCATGGAATCCGGTATATCTCTCATACCGAAAGAAGGGGAATCTATTTGCCAAGGTAGAATATGTACATATCATAATTTGCTAAAGTGGATCCACTAGCTAGGTCATTTAAGACAATCCTACGGAGGCATGTAGTTTGAGACTAGAGGTTGATACTAGAGACTACCCTATTTAAGCCTCCACCTCAAAACCCTCTCGGTGCTAAGTCTAAATCTAAACAGAATAGATAAAAGATAATTATCACTTTAACAGAGGAAAGACAATGATCAATACCAATCCACATGTTTCAAGATCAAAACGTAGACTAGCTCTTTAAACATAATTCATTATAGATGAGAAAACCTTTCACTAAGGTGAATCCATATGTGAGAAATACCTTTCACAATCATGATCATAATAACAAGTTATAAAACCTTTTACAATAGCATTGATACTTTCCTTTCAAATCATCCTTAAATAATTTATAATAACTTCATAATTTCATAATTCATAGATTCATAAGTTCATCATAAGGTTATAATTGAAAAATCATAATTTAAGCATGGGTCAACATAATTTCAACTAAATACCATGTATTAACATAGAATCTTACATTAGAAGACTTAATCAACAATGATAAATCATAATTGAATGAAACTCATGAGATTGAATTAAAACCCTAACTTAAATCAATTGAAATTGAAGGGAGAAATTGGACACCTTAGGGACCCCATGGAGGAAAGGACTCCATGGGTGAATACCCACATACCTTGATCCTTAAGCCCAAAATGGAGGATTGAAAACTTGAAGGAACCCTAGTTCTTCTTCTTTTTCCTTAGCCTTGAGAGATTTTGGGAGGATGACTTTAGTTAGTTTTAGGGGATTTATGAGAACTAGTTTCTGAACACGTGCGTTGCACATGTGTCCCATGTTAGTAAGTATAATTTTTTAAAATGATATAGATGATGCTAAAACATGTAAGTAATAAGTGGCTAAATTTAGGAAAGAGTAATTGTTTGTAGCTATACACAATCAATTAGATTGGTATAACATTTTTCTTATGTAGTTCTCATATATCTTATTCTTAGTGTGACACTTTCCTTTTTTTTTTTAATATTTCAATGACATATAGTTTATAGGTAAACATAAGTAACGTTGATTATGTTTGTAAATGTCTCATATCTTAAAGTTTGTGTCTTATTTTTAAGTTAGCAGTTACTTATCAGCTACAATGATCCATCTACTTCTATTACTCTTTTTAGCCCCATTACAAACATACCTCAATTACATGCTTCTTAGAGTCGACATATGCATTCTCACTATTCATTTCGCTCTATTTGGACCCATTTCATTCTAGTATTTACTACTAATTTATGGATTTCAAACAATACAAGTTCTCTATATTTCCTAGTGAGACATATCTTAACAAACTGAAAAGATTCCTAGTGAATTAGCCTAATGTATCTTTACCTTCTTCCTGACTAAGCATAATTCCAATGATATGACTATTATATCCATTATGTACTTGATGATGCGAGGGAGAAGGGAAGAGTTCTCATTTGCAAGATAAGATCTGAAGCAAAGAAAATTAAATTAAAATTAGTAATTAGCATACACAAAAGGCAAAGCAAATACAAGAGAAAACTATAAAAAGGATTAGAAGTAAAAATTGATAATTAATTTACAATATATATATATATATATATATATATATATATATATATATAGAATATAGTCTATGCACCAATTATACCATTCAATTAGTTAAATGATTAGAGAACTGAAAATATTTAATTTAATACGGAAAACTAACTAATATACGGTTTAGATAGTTGAAGTTGTATGGTTGTTGAAAAATGGGATTGAGCCATTGAAGAGACATAACTCATAGTAATTGACAAATAAAAAATTAAATTTTGAGTTGGATGAATAATTAGTAATTAATTGATATATATAATTTATAATATTTTTATTTAGTGTAGGGGTAAAAAATATAACTATTCATATTCCAAAACTGAAGAGAGTCTATGCATCCGTTATACCATTCAATTAGTTAAATGCTTATAAAACTGAAAATATATAATTTAATATGGAAAACTAACTAAGTGCTTTGAAAACAGAAAATAATATACGGTTTAGATAGCTGAATTTGTATGGTTGCTAAAAAAAGGGATTGGGCCATTGAAGAGACATAACTCATAGTAATTGACAAATACAAAAATTAAATTTTGAGCTGGATGAATAATTAATAATTAATTAATATATATAATTTTTAATATTTTTATATAGTGTAGGGGTAAAATAGTAATCCAACTTTACACTTTGAAGCTTCCCACTTTTAGTAATATATGATGAATTGAAAATGGGTAATTTGGGGATTAAAAACATTATATAGGACTTAAGGTAGAACGTCATAATTTTGATTTAAAACAATTAAGGAAAAGACCAAAATCCCTTTAAAATAACTGTCGGACTCAACCTACGGTTCTAACCTACGGAGTGTAGGACTTCCTACGGTCCGTACTGGTCAATCGTAGACTAAGTACTAGGACCATAATGGTACCCATCTTTTGATGGAATGTTTCCACGGATTGTAGGTCTTCCTATGGCCCGAAGGAACCAACCGTAGAAACCCATGTTTACCCTAAAATTTTCACCAAGTCTGGGACTCACCTACGAGACCTATCTACGACTCGTACATAGAATGACAAACCATCTTGGTGAACCATAAAAAGGGTTACTGGGACTTGATTTTAGAAAAAAAATATTTTCCCCTTCCTACGGTTGCCATCTACAACCCAAATAAGCTTCTCCGATCCGTCGAAGGAAACCGTAGACACAGCCTGCAACCCAAAACAATTTTCCTTCTTTTCCAAATCTGAGGTGTTACAAAGAGTCATCTGAATCATAGTTAGCCAAGCCAGGGATTCACTTGGGGCCAACAATGGTCTTTGAGTGCCAGTCATGTCTAGGGTGGTGTAGGCTCGAGGCATGACATTAACAAAACAAACAAAGAAAAAGTTTTCATTTAGGCTTAAAATTATGGAACAATGAATTATTTAATCATTTTGGAATGGAAAATCTTGTAAGTCAAGTGATCTAAATTAAAAAAAAAAGGTTATGATTCTTTTCTAATCCATTAGCTTACAACCAACACAGGATCTGTAACACCCCAGATTCGAGAAGGGAAAAATTCCAGATTTTCAGAAGTTGCAGGTGCCACTGACGTAAGCCACCTATGGGCCGTCAATCGACTGACGGCCTTTTGATGCTTATCGTGACCAATGACACTACTTCCGATTCAAGTGTCTATGATCGTCGATAATATAGTAACCCAACCAAGGGTTGGGGTCGTATCCTAAGGGAGTGGTTTTGAGAATTGATAGAAAAATAAAATTTAGCTCTAACTAGTCGTAGGTAAAGACATTAACGAGTAAAAACATAATAAAAAAAAGTGGGTGACACGAAAGTGTCAAATATCAATTTGGGGGTTTGTCACAAGTATAGTAAAAACATCGAAAATAACAAGAAAATGAAATATGGGAAAAAGTTCTTGGGGTGTGACCGCAATACAAGTTGAGATAAATTATTGGGTACATGCTTTCGATAGGAAATTTGCAAGATAATAGTGACTAGGCTAAGCTTTAGATGGAAATAAGTTCCCTCTCGGGCAACTTACCCCGTTTCAAATGCGTTCCTCTCGGACACCCATTTGCCGTATGAAGGCCAGCCTACGCCTTACCCCACTCACTCTCTCGAGCTGAGTGTTTGGATATGGGACTAGGGCTCATCCTCTTGGGCTGAACCTCATGTCGACCCACTTTTTAGGCCATCAGTCTAGCGGTCTTGGTTTCGCGGCCTCCCTCTCGGGCAAGCCAAAAACACATGGTTGGTTTTGTATTTGCAACTACAAACCCATTAAATTAAACCACAACCACTAGGTGAAATCACCATTAAAATACATCTATCATATCAGCAAGCAAGACCCAACAATAATATCAACACATATTTGCTAAATCACACCCCAAGAATGGGGGTTTTTAGCCACACATCAAGAAATAACAAAATACACCTAAAATGATACTAAAATCAAATGGGTATAAAAAAATGAAACATTGATTTAACAAAAGAAGAAGAATGGAGAAGACCCACTTCCAACTTGGGGAAGATGAATTCTTTCTTTCTTCAAGTCTCCCAAAACCCTCTCCAAACTTGAGAGAAAATATCCATAAAGTACTATTCTATTCTAGAAATTAAAATTAATGTTCGACTCTTTAAAAATTAATAACAAGTTTAGTATTAATAGACTTCAGCAAATAGTGCTAGCGGATCTTTCGGTGAGGTTAGTCGGAATGGCCGTTTAACTCGGCGATTCTCCCTTTGGTGTAGTTCGTCGCCATCTTGCACTAACCTTCAGCATCGTCATGCTTTGTGTCATTGGGCGGTATAGTACAGCTTCGCGGAACTATTCAACAAAGTGCCGACTGCTCCTTTCGTCGCCTATTTAATCCTCTTCCTTCAGGGCTTCGCATACTGGAACGAAGGGTGGAATCTGTCCTTTTGGCGACTCGCCAAGTGTGCTTGGCGATGCTCAGGCTTCAGCTTCTTCGTTCTTTTCAACCTTTTTGTTTCTTTTTGTGCTTAAGTATCCATGCTTCCACTAAAACTTCAAATACCTGAAACTTAAGAGTTTTCATCAGATATTGAGACAAAATAAGCATTTGAGGACACTATTTCTATCAAAATAAAGCCCTAAATGAGTCCAATTTATGGACTCATCACCTGTCAGTCAGCTTCGTCGATGGGCCAGTAAACTTTCAGTTTCACACTTTAGATTTCAGCCCTCAGTCGCGAACGATGGTCGACCAGTACGGACCGTCAGTCGACTCACGGCCCATCAGTCAGCTCCGTCGATGGGCCAGTCAACTTCCAGTTTCAGACCCCAAATTTTAGCCTTCAGTTGCGAATGACGGTCGACCAGTATGGACCGTCAGTGACTCTGACAGCTTTTAAGTCAGGGGTCTTTTGGTCTTTTCCTTGTTCGTTTGGCCCCTAAACTACGTCGTTTAGACCCTAAATTATGAGGTTTTAGTCAGTTTAAGCCTAGAAACTACAACTTACCCTAGTCAAATCATTAATCAAAACTTAGAAAAATCAGAGCGTAAGAGGAGAAAAGAGGTCAAGAACCCTAGTTCAAGAATGCAACAAGGTTCCATCAGTTCCAGCGCTGAAATTGAAAGATTTCTTCGTGGAATTCATCACCAGGTATGTGGGATTTCACTAGTGGGCTCCTTTTACCCATTAGGTCCCTAGTTTTCAGTCAGATTCTTGATTCCCTCAATATCATCTAGACCTAGGGTTTCTTGAATGTTAGAATTGTTGGACATTAGCTATTAGAATGATTCAAATCAGATTATTATGTTATTACTCAGTTTTTTGCATGAATTTCAGAACCCTAGCTATGTAGTTCTTTAGTTCTTGAATTACACATGCTAGGCCAGATATTTCATCTATTTCAGATATACATGCCTCAGTATATGAATGTGTCATTAGTAGTTTATTAATGTGCATTCTCAGTTCGCATGTCATTTTGAGCTATCCAGTGAATCATAGAAATTTATTCATAATATATTAATCACTTAATCCATTGGGAGTAGCATAATACTGAGTTGGACTAGGGTTCAGCGTACCCGAATAGTCCCAGAACTACGAGCCACGTAGGTTGTAAGTCCCCTCTGTGGGCATCATTTTAGTGATCACGCCAGCATGCCTCTATACCTTTGGCCGGGTATATTGGGTCCTCTCGATGGGGCGTATACATCAGACTCCACATTTAGCTCATGTGGTTTTATTATCGGTTATTAGTAGTTCCCACAGTTTAGTCAGATCCATTGCATTGACCACATTTCAGTACAGTCAGTATTCAGTCTTAGCATGTTATAAAATGGTCATTGCATTCAGTTAGCTCAGTATTCAGTATTTATATCATGTTCAAATTACACTCTTACTTTATTGTTTGTTCAGTTATATGTTTATTTCAGCTTTACTCTATCCTGCATGCTCAGTACCTTTCAAGTACTGACACATACGTTGTGCTACATTTTCTCATGATGTAGGTTCAGGTCCTCAGCATCTAGATCATGCTTAGATCGGTTCCCAATCTTCAGTTCAGCAGCATCAATGGTGAGTCCTTATTCTTCGAGGACTAGTGACATGTTTATCTTTATCGCTTTTAGTTTTTAGTTTCAGTTTTGCTAGATCTAGTTGGGGGCATGTCCCAACATTTCTAGTCAGTGTAGAGGCTTATTTCAGACATAGTTAGTTTCAACTTTAGTCTTAGAGTTTGATTTCTCTTTTGTACTCAAACTCGCAGTTTTCGTATATTCAGATATAGAATGGGTATTCCCCATCACTTTCATTGTCATGATATTTAAGTTTTCGCATCAGTTTTGTTATCATAATATGCTTATGTTATGCCAGTAGGGTTAGCTTGGGGTCACTCGTGATCCTAGGTCTCGTGTCTTCGTCTAGGAGGTAGCCTCGGGGAGTGACAGGATCAATCAAGGCAAGCGCTAGATGCATACACAAATAATTAATGATGCAGACATTGCTCACATCCACATGGCACAGAACTACACAATCAATTCCTGACTATCAAGTTTTATGCCTACATATGAGCATATTTGTCACATTCATAGGCCTCCAATGTAATATATAGATCCTCAACCATCATTATAATGAAAGATACGTTGATGTCATACAAAATATAACATATATTGTCACTCTTTACTATTACAACTATTTTTTCATTCTTTTAGAGACACGTCTCCATAACACTTATAGTACTAGGAGTACGGTATATCAGTGAAGCCCTAAGCTTCAGGAATTGGTGCAGAGGCTTTTGTATCTCCTAAAACATGAATAGTGGTGCCGATGGTGGCTGACGCACTCAATGAGAACTCAAAAGTCCCCTCAGAAGCTGGTGGTGTAGTAGTAAGAGTCTGAGACTCCCTCACAACATCAACTCCACTAATAAGTCCTACCTTTGTTAGCACTAAGCTGGATGAATCTCTACCCACACAAGCTCTCAACTCATCTAACCTCAGCTCCTCATCAACCTTTGACCTCCTCTGAGCTTCAATATATCTTCCTGCTCCTTGTCTCTATTTATGTGTTTTCTCTTCTTTGATTTCTTTCTCTTCTTATCTTCCTCATGAGGGCGCTTGCCCGAGGCCTTAGGGAGAAAATTCAATAAGTCAACAGACAACTCCTCCCCCTCCAATTCCACTATGTCTGGAATTGAAAACACCTCTATTGTCCTCTATTTTATATGTATGGGCTCAAAATCCCAAAGGTAAAAAAGTATTGTACAAGAGTACTTAACGTAGAATCTCTTGAGTCCACATGTGTTGTATCTCTTCCCAAGTTTACATGATGATGTTCATATAAATCTTCATTTTCTCTTTTTCTCTCTTTTTTCTGGCCATAAAATTTTTACAAAATTATAAAAATCAAATAGGGAAAGGACAATGAACTTAAAAATGACAATAATAATACCAATATATAGAGGAACTATATGTTTTATTGTGACTTCCTTAACTTTGCTTACCAATATTTGAAGGGATATCATGTTCAGATAAGTAGTTAACTTCTCCTTGATTTTTTTTATGTAAACTCCCTTACAAGATTTAGTACATGTTCCAAGTACATAATGTTTGATCAACTTGTTACCGCGAATATGCAGTTTACGTCTCGGTGTCACCTGCAAATTAAACTCTTTTAATGACCATGCATACATAGAGTCAATCTCATTACTTATTCTAATATAATTTTCTTGAGTTCACCTGCAATGTTTCTTCACTTTGGCTTAATTTCTTCTTTATTTCACGAACTTCCCCATATACAATAAAATTGTAAACCTCAACCAAAGATCAATTTTTTTGTTTGTCTGCAAATGATGGTAAACCTGTTTGCCAGAAATTATTGAATATTTATTTTGTCACAATTTGATCACAATAAACTTACTTGATCAATTTTGTTGGAAAGAAAACATGTATATTATTCAAAAGGAAACTTACGTTATCGATTATTAAACCACCTGGACGAGAAGTATCCTTGATGATCCAATTTTTTTCTTCTCTATTCAAATGTATAAGTATGCATGTAATGCATATTTTTTTGGTATCATCTCATTATGCAACCAAAACAAGTTGTATTTATGGAATCCAAATTAATCCAATATCTATTATCAAAAGGTAATAATTTGGATGAAGTGGGGAGCATCAAGTGGTACACAAGATATTGGAGAATCAACATTTTATATTCTAAAGGATTATGATTTTGCGATGTAATCTATTTCTTCTCAATATGAGTAACTATTTCTGTGGTTTATTTTGTTTTCATTTTTCCCATTTCAACTTCTGTTATTTTATGGGAAAAATGACTTACTTCTACTTCTACCTAGATTGCTAGGCCAGACCTTATATAAAAATATTAATCAAATTTTGTAACAAGATCAATGATGGTTGTGGTTATGCATCTCTTAAGATTCACTAAATAATTGGATGTGAGATGAAAACTTCCATCCTAAATCAGAATTTCATTTCAAAACAATTTTCTTTTTTAGGATTTTATTTTAAAAGCTTCTCTTTCTAAGGAAATTTTTTAAAGTGATCGCAACCTCTGGATTTATCACAAATTAAATTTATTTCAACCATAGGAATGTTATTTCTCTTTTAATTTGGTCATAACTAAGATGATTGATCTCCTCTAGGAAAAAAATCATGAAAAGCTTAGATCCATCTAACTAGTACTTGTTATTCATTGCACTGGTACATGAAATGACTATATGCAAATATTATTAATATAATTATCATTTCTAATCAAAAAAGGGATGAAATAAGATAAGATCACTTGAGATAACTTGGTCAGATCATAGGTTGTTTTATATATTGATGAATGTGTCCATTCGTGTGGAATTATGGTAAGTGGAGGTGTTAAATCTTTTATGGAAGAAAAAATTCTCAAATTACTTATCATTTCTTAGCATGAATTTCACCAATTTCATACATTCACCGGTATCGCCTTACTCCATCAGTTATCAATTAACACCATCATTATCCACCATTATTAAACACCACCATCAACCACTCAAAATTATTATCCTCAACCCTCACCACTATCCATCACTACAATAAGTCAACACTAACATTAGCTACTATTTATAATTATTATTGACATCAATTATCAAATCATCCAACTATTAACCACCACCAAACTACTTTCATTACAAATATGTCTACTATCTACACACCATTATTAGTGAACATACAATCCTCAATTGATATTCATAACCACCATTACTAGCCATATAATTTTCTTGAAATACTTTATTGATGTAGTATGTTTTCATTAAATTTAATGACTTAAATGACACATATATTATGGTTAGAATTATTGTAACACACTCATACTTTATGGGAGGTCTTATGACTCGCCTAGATATTTTTGTTAAAACACTTTTGACATTTATCGGGTGAGCTGAATAAAAAAACCCCAAGTTTTCTTATTTTGTTTGTATACACACACTGATCAACAGGAAAAAACAAAGTGTCACGACCCAATTGAGGTCCATGACCGGCGCTAAGGGGGAGAATCCAAAAGCAAGCCTTACCAGAATTCTACAGAAAATCAGACAGAGTTTCTTTTGTTTTTGGGCCTATCCTGAATTTTTCCTATCTAAGAAATCCGCAACACAACTAATAGCAACTACAAGTCAAGACATAATATCCACCGATGATCTAATTGAGACACGATAATACCAATTTATCTCCAAATACAAAAAAGAAGTTCCAAACTAGTCACTTGACTACAATACGAAGGAATACTCATGACTCAAATAAAAGGAACGACAAATGGAGCGACTCTAAGAATTTAAAAAGAGAAACATAGAGAATTGATAAATATCTTGCCACATGAAGCAATGTGGGGCTCACCAGATGCTACCAAATCACACTCTCTAGTTAAATAAATCCTCGTCAACCACCTGAGTTCTCTATAAAAACATTAGCGAGAAGTGAGACGCTAGCTCCGTGAGTAATAATATTTAACCACAACCATTTTAACGAGGGAAAAGTCAGAAAATATGCTAGTGTGATAATCAAAATGATAAAATCAATTCCCTTTCAGAAAATGATACAATATTCAATCTTATTTGCCTCGTGTACGCAAAATCAATGTAAACACTTAGTACTAAACTTAGAAAATCACTTTCATATCAAATCTTATAGCTGGGGGTTTCCAAGGATGAATCATGTAATCAGTGTGGCCTTCTCTTTAAGAAGTAACCAATAACGGTGAACTCCTCATAAAGGAGTTAAATATTCATATCGGTAGATCCCTACTCAAGGAAAATCAGTAACGGTATGCTAGTTCTACCTTCCCACTAGCAAGGGCTTTATCGATAATCTGTCACTACAAGGTGCACCAGGTCTAACGAATCCGACGTTAGCTACGGGATTCATCAAGGTCTACTTCTATTTAAACTTTTCTTGTAATCAGTAGAATCATTTTAAAATGGTATAAGACATTCAAGTTCTTATCAATTCATACTATATAAGACTTTAATCAAAATATATGTGAAAATACTAATTCTCAAGTAAATGTTAAACTCTTTCGATAGCGGCAATCATATGTCAAGTATTAATAGATTCTTCTATCTTTTTTACTCTTATTTCTCTAACTTACAATCCCAATTCGATAGTCATGAATCTATGAATTTAAATATATAACTAAGTTTATAAACTTACTTGATTTTCTCCTTCTCTCTTTGCTTAACAGCCTTAGGCGATTGATTCTTTTTCCTTCATATCGTTGCTTCATTGGAAAGAGAGGCTGAACCACACTTCTGTTCTCTCTTTTTGCTTTTAAGAATTGCTGACCAGCGTACTTCCCCTCGAAACTCTTTATCTGGGCCCTTTGCGTATGTCCCCTCTCCATTAAAATTTTCTTCTTCTTGATTGATTCACGCAATGAAACCATATCCTTAATCCCCATCCTCTTTTTTTTCTTCTTTGTACTGAAGGTGGCAGCCGTGGTTGTTTAGGGCATTTAGCCCAATCTTTGTTTTTTCTTTTTTTTCTAAACAAAGGAAAATGACATATATGCCCTTATTTTTTGATATAGGGTATTACTTTCTCCCAACCATAAGAAATTCGATCCTCGAATTTATAATAAGTGTGTATCTGATGATTGAAACAAGAGAGGATACTTGATTCGCGTATTATTTTCCAATTCCCAAGTAGCTTCTTCAATGGTATGATTTCTCCATACGACTTTCATGGACACAATTTCTTTTGACCTTAACTTTCTTACTTGTTTGTCCACAATAGTTACAGGTTCCTCTTCATATGTTAAGTTCTCATCAATCGGTATAGTCGGTGCTTCAAGTACATGAGAGAAATTTGAGGTGTACTTCCTTAACATAGAAACATGGAATATTGGATGGATGGAAGACATTTCAGGAGGAAGTGCCAATTGATGTCACTCCTCCTATCCGGTCAAGTATCTCATACGCTCCGATATTTCTCTAGCTCAATTTACCTCTTTTCCCAAATCGCATTACACCTTTCATAAGGGGACTTAGAAAGATTTAGTCTCTAACCATGTACTCGTAATATCCTTTCCTTTTATATGTATAAGATTTTCATCCTTTTGAACTATTAGTAACTTTAGTCTGATTAGTTGAACCTTGTACATTACCAAGCTTGATCCCAAATCCTAATACATCATCATCATCAACTTCGAACTATTTGGTACGAAAACAACATCACCTAACATACACGGCTTCATATAGAGTCTTCTGAGAGGTTGACTGGAAGTCATTATTGTAGGAGAATTCCGACAAGGGTAAGTAAAGGTCCCAATAACATTTAAATTTTTTAAAACAAGCTCTTAACATTAAGATTTGTACATTACGTTCGAAATGCCCGACTGTTTACGGATGAAGTGCAATACTAAAATTTATTCGTGTACCCAATGTTCCTTGAAAAGCTTCTCAAAAGCATAAAGTAAACAGTGATGCTCTGTTAGCTAAGATGGACACTAGGCTCGTGGAGTTGAAAATTTTTGTTCAAGTATTTTTCTGCAGATATTTCTTTATTTTATCTATTTGAATGGTAAGAAGTGTGATGGCTTTGTAAGCCAATCTAAAAATACATGCATAGGTTCATAACCTCTAAGGATTCGTGGTAGCGCGGTCATAAAATGAGTAGTAACTACTTTCAATCTCCATTATGGAATCTCAAACTGTAGTAGTAGTAATGTTAGATGCTTATACTCATCTTTAACATGTTCGCAAGTCAGCCACTAGAAATGAAGTTAGCAATATCATTCTTTATAAGTTCCCACCAGTACACTTTCTTCATGTGTTTTAGTAGATCTTGGATCTACAATGTATTAAGAGTTATAGCTTTCTGAAGAACCTCTCTCATATCATCTATGTTCGATTATCATAACGATTCTCATAATCAACCACTTAGTCCAAAAGCGACATAACTGTCAATACTCATATTTAGGGGTGTACAAACCGAACCATAAAGTCAAACCGAACCGATGAACCAAGTCAAACCGAGAAAAAAAACCGACTTATGGTTTGGCTTGATTGGTTTGGCATTGAAAAAAAAAACCGACCACTCTTGATTTGGTTTGGTATTAATAAAAAAAAAGTCAAACCGAATCCAACCCAAACCGACATAATACATATATAATTTTAACTTTTTATACATAAAAATATTTATATAATCTATTTTATAAATAATTTAAATTTAGTTTTATTAATTTTCAATATGTACAAATTAGATATATATTCAGATTTGGGCTTATAACTTGTAATTGGTGAAATGATCCAAACCCAATATAAACCTAAAAGTTAAAACCCTAGAAACTAGTCATATTCTCATTTCTCACTTTTCACTTTGCAATCTTTCCACTTTCCATAGAGCTGCTCAATCTTCATCTGCTCATTCTTCTCATTCATCCGCTCGTCTATAGATAGTCAGGTATGTTTTTCTTTTTCTTGCAAATGTAAATTTATCAATGAAGTTCGTCACTTACTTTTTCTTGCAAATGAGTAACTTTATTTTGAATCGTTGCTGGCTGTTG
>JAJOOR010085670.1:0-117910 GCA_036250505.1 Solanum acaule | reverse complement strand
TAAATTGTCGGATGTAACACAATTAAAACGAAATTACATAAAAACCCCTCATAGAACCTCATTATAAAGTCAACACAAAGTCATAGGCTCTTGTTTAACCTATCATTTTCCGAGTCGTTACAACTTCGAAGGTAGAAAATCCCCAAAAGTGAGGGGTGACAGCTTATGAGTTGCTCCAGTAGCTAGTGTGATGGTTTTGGGTGTGTGCGTAGGTGGTGATTGTCATCGGCGGGCCATCGGTGAAGTATTCTTAGCTCACAATTGCTACCTTGCTATTGTGCGCTGAGAGCTCTCTCTTAATATGAGTCGTGTAAAAGAGCTATCATGTTTAGAGTGAGTTCGGTCGAACCTTAACAATCTTAACAATACCAAATAACACAATTCCTTAATTAACCCACTTTCTCAAGCTAGGTTGTAAAGACGCAATCAACCCCACTTTCTCAAGCTGGATCTTAAAGATGCAATCAATACAACTTTCAATCATTCATTCTACTCTAACACCTCTTTCTAAAGCAAGCATAGAGAGCTAAGCTAGAACCTAATTTGCAACTTCAGTTCATTAATTAAAATATGAACAAATAATTGAACCCATGTCAAAACAACATTAAATTTAGCAATTAACAATACTTATTATCTAATAATGCATTCAACTACATGATCACAATTAGCCAAACATAGCGAAAAGTAAGAAATTGTTACCAAATAAATTATCCATCCAAATTGTTAACAATCTGCAAATAACCAATGCCAAAATTAAAGCTAGCATCCTAAAACCTCAAATCTGAGATCCAAATCTTCTCCAAAAATGTTCAACAATGTAAGAATGAGAAAGAACTCTCCAAACCCAAGAATGCACAGTAGGGGAACTCTTTTTCTTCTTTCGAAAAATGAATTTAAACATTCCCAAAAACTCAACACAGAGACCACTCAATAAAGTTAGTCAGGATCGCCAATCACTCGACGATTCGTGAGTTTCTCTTACTCGCGTTTTTTAGCTTGGCTCCTACATCCAATTTTCCTGAAACTTTTGGCGAGCTAGATCGTGGTCGATGATCTATTCGGTGTGTTGCTAAACCATCATTTGATCTCCATGTTTTTTTGGTACATGGGCTACTTTGATAGAACTTTAGGCGAGCTGGAGGCTCACTCGACGAGTCACCGACTAGCTTTACAAGTTCCAACTTCTCTTTTCTTCAGCTTTTCCAAATTTTTCGCTCCTTTTCACATTCTAACGTCCTTACCTCACTCTTAAGCCTTTATTGCCGCATATTAACATCAGTTATGAGCACAAAATAGGCATTGAGGACACCAAATCATTGAAAAATAATCCCTAAATGAGTTGAAATGCATGACTCATCAGGCTTCCTAGTGATACCTTATCCAACCCAAAGAATGATGTTTGAATGCATGTCCACATCGAGCCACGACATTAACTAAGGCACTTCTTGGGAGGAAACACAAGTTTTATTTTGTGTTTTTTGAATAACGTTTGTTGGATGAATAGGTTGGAGTTCGTACTTTGGAGGAAAAGCAAATGGGTGAGGGGCCAGACCACCCGATGAATCACTGAGATGCTCTTATTATTGCCCAAATGCATCGTTCTTGAAGGACAAGATTGTGGAAAGCTCTGGAAGATTGGGCAAGCTCATAGCTCACTCAACGAATCACCGAGTTGGCTCGACTATCCCCGATCGAGCTCTGCCTTTGCATCAACTAAAGGGTTGTTTATTTGTCAAATTTGGGGAGCTGAAGTCCACTCAGCGTATCACTGAGTGGATCAGTGATGTTAGTGAAGCTCATCAATCGGGGAGCGAACTAAAGTGTCATGCACCCTTCAACTGTTTTAAATTCAATTTTTTTCTCTTATTTGAACTTTTTGACTCCTATAGTCCTTTTAACAATCTTTAGATTATATTTTCAAGTAGTTATTGTGATTGTCCTGGTCTATAATTGCAATTTGAAGTGTCGTCTACCCTTCCTTGTTGTCGAGTTGCTTTTTTGTCTACTTTTGAGGTTAGTTTATCAAACTTGGATATATTTTTATGCATTGTTGAGGATAATTGTGATGACTATTCGAATCCTTGAGTATATTTTGTGCCTTAGTTTTATGCCCATTGACCCATAGTAGTTAATTTGAAATCTAGCACGTTAGATAACTTGTGTAGCCTAATTTTTTTAAGTTTTGCATTTGAATTGATTGAACTGTAGGTGTTGCATGTTGGGTAGTGTACGAGTAAAGTCTGAGTAGCCCGAATTTGGCCAAATGACATGAATTTGCCTAATAATATATTGGGTGACGTCATTCTTAAGGGAAAAATCATTGATTGGTTGAATTTGAATCAATTGGGGATAAGTCTGAGTACTCCGGCTTAGATATCATCTTGTGTAACACCTCGGGTCCAAGGAGATGAGACCAACGTTCATGGTCCACGGTCAGTTGATGGACCCATGGTCCGTAGGTGGGGTCTCGTGGTTGGGGTAGAGGATTTAGGGGTCTCTGATCCCACCCATGGCTGACCAGTACGATCCATGTTTGGACCTATGGACCGTAGGTCTGGCCGTTGGTGAGGGTCGACAGTTATTTGGAAAGAAGAGGCTTTTTGGTCAACCTCAAACGGTCATATCTTTTAGCATAAAAGGAATTAGGTGTTTCATGACCTATCAAATTAAAGATAATTGAATCTTCTTTCCAACGCCACTGAGTTTTCTAAAATCGAAGCTCGGAGTAAAAAATTACGCTCATTTCAATAGAGCCCTATTGGGCAGTGCCACAACCATGACCCAATTGACGGGCACTGGTTCAGCTTTAAGTCAAGGTCATTTTTGTCCTTTCCCTTATCCGTTGGGCTCTTAAACTACATCGTTTGATGTCTAAACTATGTTGTTTTACTTAGTTTAAGCCTAATAACCTAGTCAAACATATCAGAACCCTCATTCTCCAAAAATCACCCAACTTAGAGCAAAAAGAAGAGGAAAAGTCACCAGTTTCCTCCAAGAAAAAGCAAAGGTGTTCTTCGAAGTCTAGGCCCAAAATCCAAAGGATATAGATTTCATCACTAGGTATGTTGGATTTCACTAGTGGATTCCTTTCACCCATTAGGTACCTAGAATTCAGTTAGTTCTTCAGATTCTCATAAACTGTTCAAAGGTAGGGTTTCTATATTTTTAAGATTTATTGTGATTCTGGTTCCTTTGATCTACCTAAACTTGTTTCTATATAATTTAGTATAATTCCGTGCATATCACTCAGATCCCTAGCTTGTGTAAATTTATCCTAGTTCATGAATTATACTTGCTAGGCCAATCAGACAGAAATTCATGCTTCAGATTCCGGATGTCATATTCTTAGTATATAAATTTTGCATTCTCAGTTAGCATGTCAGTTTTTGATCTATTCATATTTAGTGCATTTTAGCTTCATGAATATTCAGATGGGAGTATACTTAGCACCGAGTTGGACTAGGGTTCAGCGTACCCTCAAAGTCCCAAAACTATGTGCCCACGTAGGTTTATAATTCCCCTCTATTGGGCATCAAATTTAGTGATTACGCAATAGTCATGACTCTATACACCTGGCAAGGTATATTGGGTCCTCTTAATGGGGTGTATACATCGGACTTCACGTTTAGCTCACGTGGTTTATGTTGGTTATTAGTAGCTCCTATAGTCAGACTCTTATTGCAATGACCAGGCTTTCAGTAGTTACTTCAGTATATAGTTCAGCATGTTATCTTCATGATTAGTACTTGGTCATTGCATCCAGTTTATCTTTTAGCTATACTTCAGTACATATATATATCCTTGTTTAAATTATATCATTGCTCAGTTATACACCGTTCAGCTCATATACTTTGTACAGCTTAGCATATCTATATCATGCATGCTTAGTACGTTCCAAGTACTGTCGTAAACTTTGAGTTGTATTGTTTCATGATGTAGGTTCAGACACTCAGCATCTGGATCACGCTTATATCAATTCTCGATTCCACTTCAGTAGCTTCAGTGGTGAGTCCTGATACTTTGAGGACAATAGACATGCTTTCTATTTTAGTCTTTATTTCCAGTTTCCAGTTCTGTAAGTGTTAGTTAGGGCCTGCTCCAGCAACTTAATTCATTTAGAGGCTTTTCAGACATAGTAGTAGATTCAGACTTAGAGTCAGTGTTAAGTGTTAAGGGGTTGTTTACCCCCAGGTATTCAGATACATTTTCAGTTGGAGTCCTTTAGCTTTGACTCATTTATTAGTTATGTTTCCACTTATCTTAGTCATATTTTTAGTATGCTTGATATATGCTAGACTAAGGGTTAGGTTGGGGTCACTCGTGATCCTAGGTCCCATGATACGTCTAGGGGGTAGCTTCGGGGTGTGACATATTAGGTAGGCTAGATTTGTTGGCAATTGTGCTTTAATTGGTTTGTCGTAGCCTGTTAGTTGCGAATTGGAAACTAGGTTGGGAAGGTGACACGTTGGGCTATTTGGTGAGCTAGGTCGAGCTCGCCGAGAGACTCGATGGGTCGCCTAATGACATTTTTTAGTGCCTATTTGACTTGAATTATTGGTAATTTTTCTGTATTTTTGGTGAGACCTTTCTAAATCACCGAATGAACTTGGTGACCTTGCCAATTGGTTTGTGGTCTTGCCTTTTTGGACTGAATTTTTGCTGAGTTTTTATGTAACATTCGGCGAGTTACACTTTCTCATCGACTAGACTCGGTGACTCACCGAGCTATTTGGAGAGCTTTCTTGAACTTTTTAAAAATGTTATTTCACTAACCCTTAGCAACAGCAATTTGTTCTCGTTTGTGTTGTTTGACATGTATGGCTAGACCCAAAGTTCCAACAAGAGGGCCACCACACCGAAAGAAGGCCAAAGGGTTTGTGATCACAATGGAGGTTTAACTTTCCCGAACTTCTCGTCAAGCGAGTTGTAAGGGCAAGGAATGAAGCAGGTGGTAACCAGTTCGAGTTAAGCTGAAAGTATGGGCATCGATTCCACCCATCTCACATCCTCTGGGTCTAAGAGTGAGGAAGTTGCAGGGTCCAAGACTCAAATTCACACACTGGTAATAGAGGGATAGTTCGTAAAGCGGAGGTGATCAGAGCTGTGTTCTAAAGCAGTTTATGATCCATTGTCATGACTTACAGCACCTCCAACACCTAGAACAACACAGGAAACACAGGCACCACAAGTGCACCCTGCCCCAGTACAGGAAACACAGGCAGGATTGGGGACAATACTTAAGGAGAAGAGGTTGTCCATGGAAGGTGTGGTGGACGGATATCCAGATGTGTGGGAGACACTGCATTTTCAAAAATTCCAACAATTCACCAAGCCTCGGAATCCTTATGTGCTTTCATAGGTTCGAGAATTCTATGAGGGTTATCCAAAGTTGATCCTAAAAGGGAAAAAAAAGCTGGGTTGATGGCACCGGTTGACTTTGTTGAGGTGCGGGGTAAGAAGGTGAAGTGCAGTGAAACGAATATAAATGATGTGTTGGACTTCACTACACGGACTCGACACTTCTTAGTCGACATGATCAAAATTCAAATTTGGATGATTTCAAGGGGTGGCTTTCCCCACTATTGTGTGATGCCACACCTCCATGGATAGAGGTGGGAGCTGTGATTGAGAAGAAGGATTTAAACATTGCGTCTTGGTACTTGTTTGGATTTATTAGCAACACTCTAATGCCATCATAAAATGAGTCATTCGACATCCGAAGGATGCACTTCTAGGATGTATCATCGACTGGGAGAGGCTAAACCTTGGATCTATTATTGCTCAAAAGATGGAGATGAGGGCCAAGCAAAATCAAACATCATTGTTATTTCTGGTTCTGATCAGTGCGTTGTGTCACCGAGCAAGTGTGCCTTTGGTGGAAAAGATGGATTGAGGTTACTCCTTCCTCGTCTTGTGATATTTGTTAGATTGAGGTAGCGTACATGATAGATGAAGCTGAGAAGAAAAAGAAGGATTTGGTGCACACTTCTCTAGTTGTTGATGTAAAGTCCATGGGGGTCGATAGTACTCAGTCTACTCCGGCAGTTGAACCGACAAGTATACCTAGCTCATTCACCTTTACTTCCCCTTCTCCTCCTACTACCTCCCATGCCCCCTTGACGTAAGTTATGATCTACAGAATAGGAAATTTTTCCCATTCAGCTGATGTGTGGGCTTCTTGACTCGAGGTTGTTGTCCCGTCTATTATTGATAGAGCTATAGCTATTGCACTGACTCCCATTCAGGAGGAGTTGAGGGGACATCGTGAGCTGATTATGCCTCAAGGCCTGATATTGGATCTTATGACCGCTCGAATTGAGGCATGCGAGTAGAGTGGTAGCCAGCCTGCTGATTTGACAGCCTTAAAGGTTGATATTGCTGGACTACGACGTGATGTGGACAAGTTGAAGTCCACCAACATCTTGATGTTGTGGGGCAGTGTAGATGTCCCTGAGGACACCAGTTCGAATATGCTAGTTGCTTCTGTGATCCCTCCAGCTATTGTGATCAGAGATACTATTGTAGTTGATGATGATGGAGAGTCAGAAACGCCCGAGACGGATGAGGAGGAGTAAGTGGCTTCTTAGGATGCGGTGTTTGAGGACCTAGAAGATTTAGAGGGTGATTTGGTATGGGTGGCCATGGAGGCCTCACTACGCGACACGTCTATAATTGTCTCTAGTGGGTCTCAGCCCATGAAGGAGATAGTTGTGCAGCCCTCCAGAGATGGAGTCAAGCCGAGCAATGATGCCTAGGTTGAGGCCACCCCAGCTGCCTAAAGTTAACCTCAGGCCTAGCCTGACAGGAGAGTATACTCTCCCTCCATTTCATTCCCTGTTGATACATTCCTTTTTTATTTGCATTGAGGACACTTCTTAGTTCTATTGGTGAGGTGATGGTATCTAACTACCTTCCCTTTTGGGTGTATTTTGTTTTTATTTTGTTGTTGGGATATTTTTTTATTTTGTTGTTTTTAGTTTGAAAACTTCCCGATGTTGCCTAAATAGTGAATGTTGGGTTTGATTCATTGGTCTCTCTCATGATTGCTTGATTGTGAATATTGAAAATCTTCCCTTGTATATTTGAGTGGCGGTTGTGGTCAATACCGATGACTTGAATAGTGCTCTTGATGAATGATATGTTTGTGCAAGTCCAACGAGGCAGTTTGAGTTGCATAAATCTTGTATGAACTCTTAGCATCTATTAGTCGGACTGTCTAAGTGAGTCTTGTAATAACCATTGCACACGAGCTTAACTTGTAGAGTCATGATCGATGATTGTGTTGAATATTATGTGTGGTGCGGCTTACTTGAAATGTGTTCATGATGATACCTATAACTTACTTCGTTGGTCCAATTGACTAGCATTAGTGAATGAAGGGAATGATCTTAGGCATAAATTTTTTAGAGTGAGCCTAATTGCTATACCCAGGTGTGATAACTTTGTGAGCATGTGAACCTAGCTTGACATCATTTGAACCTAATATTTTCTTTGGATGAAACATGATAAAAAATAGCCTTGTCCTTCCCACCTAAAACCTTAGTGAAGCATTGGTTTGTTTGAATAGCCAACTTAGGCCAAAAGCATATATTGGGCATGTTGTAAGAATGAGGAAAGAAATCGAGCAAGAAGTTTGTGAAATTCATCCTTGAAGGCATGTGTGAAAATGATGGAACCCTTCCATATATAATAAGGGGGGAAAAGGGAAAAAGAGAAAAAGAAAGAAAGAAAGAAATGATAAATTTGTATCCATTGAGCATTGTTGTGGAAATAAAAGGGGTGTCCGATGAGCTATACCAAAAATTTGTGTGCTATGAATAGGCCAAGGATTAGTTGTGAAGATGAAAAAAAATCAAAGAAAAGTGAAAAGACGTGAAAATTGAGCCATTCTTCATGAAGGGAGAATTCACTAAACAAAAATGATCATATCCTTACCCTCAACCAAATTACAAACCTTGAAAGACCTTTTTGATCTTGCATGAGCCGAGTGATATGTTGGTTGAAAAATATGGGCAAACCTATGAATAAAATCATGCATGTTTTTCTCATTGGGAGTGAGAGAGTTTATTTCAATTCCTTAATTGTAATCCTTTATTGGTTTTATGAGAGCATGGAATCATTCTTGATGTGAGGGCATTCGAATACTCTTGTTGGGCATGAACTTGCTTTTGAAGTGAGCATTGTGAGCTTGAACTTTATTTGATGATGGTGAGTCATAGTTCAAAACTTTTAGTGCACAATCGAACATTGCATGTGTGGATTGAACCTTGTGTGCATTCAAGTTGAGTCTCAAGGATCACTATTTGTAGACATCCCTCTTGGCCTAATTGATCTTGTGTTTTACTTTAGGACAAGCAAAATTTTAAGTTGGGGGTGTTGATGAGTCAGGAATTTTGACTCATTTAGGGTTAGTTATTCCATGAATTAGTGTCCTCAATGCCTCTTTTGTGCTCAAAACTAATGTTAATTTGTTTATGTGCATCCATGAAGGTTTAGGAACTAGGCAAGGACATTATGATGTGAAAAGAAGCAAAAAAGTTGGAAAAGACGAAGAAAAGAAAAGTTGGAGCTCGCAAAAGCCATTCGGTGATGCGTCGAGTGAGCCTCCAGCTCGCCGAACTTTCGAGCGAATTATCCCATACGTCAAGCCAAATAAGTGAGAGAAAAGACACTTAGGAAACTCGCCAAATGGAACGGCAATAGCGACCCAGCTCGCCAAACCTCCCAGAACAACTGGATGCAGAAGTTGAGCCAAAAGGCGAGAAGTGATACCTGTCGGCGGATCGCTAAGTTGGTCGGTGATCCCGACTAACTTCACCGAGTGAGCCCATATTTTGATGTTTTGGAAAGTTTTTGGAAACGTATAAATTGATTTTTGAAAAGGGAACACAGTGCGGAACACATAGAGATATCCAATTTTTAGAGCTTTTTCACATAGTTTGACATTATTGTATACTCTTGGGAAAGTTTTTGAGCTTAGATTATTGGGGTTTCAAGATTTAAGTCTTAATTTCAACATTTAAGCTTTGGAGATTTTGTAAATTCTGGTGGATAATCTTTTTTATAATGATTTCTTGCCTTTTGATATGATAGGCTAAACCCCACTTCCTTAGGGGTGCGATTATGTAATTGAATACATAAATTAGCTTATGGGTATTGTCAATTGCTATATTTAATATTGTTTTGATATGGGTTCAATCGCTTATTCATGTTTTCATTGATGAACTGAAATAGCAAATTTGGTTCTAGCTCAGCTCTCTATGCTTGCTTGAAAAAGATGCTTTGAGTAGAATGAATGATTGATAATTGTATTGATTTAGATCTTTACAACCCAGCTTGAGAAAGTGGGTTAAGTTAAGGAATTGGGTTGTTTTGTATCGTGAATCTTGTTGAGGTTTGAGAGAACTCACTTGAAACATGATAGTTGATCGAGAGATAGTCATTATAATCAAAACCCATCTTACCCATAGAGATTAAACAACTTAGAGAAATTGATAATTACCCATTAAGTGAAATTAGTGTTCGATTACTCACGCATCCCTAAGGCCCCCTTTATACTTGTCCAACCTCCATGTTAGTTGTTTCTGTTAGCAATTAGTTACCAAATTCTCTCGATATTGATATTTAAACTTGTTAATTTACTTTATGTCGCGTATTCTATTAGTTCTACAAGATATTGGAGCACTTCTACACTTTGTACTTGAATTATTTACTGTATCACTCCTTGTGGAATCGACCCCAACTCTTCTTCGGGTTTATACTTGTTAGCGACCGCCTATACTTTGAATTATAAAAGGTGTAGTTAAGTGATATCACCTACTAGAAAGAGTGACCTGGGCCATGTCGATTCTGTAAAGGACCTTAGATATAAAGGTGTCCCAACCAATCAGTCCACTCCCAAGAGCATAAGCCGCCCAGCTAGCAGGAGTCACCCGGGGGCGTGTCGACTTTGAAGAGTATCTCAATTAGGCTCTAAGCCATCGTGGATCTATGTGCACTCCCAAAGAATCATAAAAGGCTCCAAGCCTGAAAACACCCCAACCTTGAGAAAGCCTACAATCTCTGGTAATGCATCGGAGACACACAAATAGGGAGAGAAGACAAAAAGTCTAACAAGTTGTGCAAATGCCTAAAATAAGGCTCATACTACCATTCTCAAGTCTACTATTTCAGTCTATAAGGACCTAGTCCATCCGAAGCAACGTCGAAAACATAATAAAACGACAAGGCTCTCGGGTCTAAGCAATCACTAGTCTATCCTATACTAAGGCTGAACAAGTTTCAGAAAAATACATAAAAATACAAGTAAATCTGTAACACCTCATATCCGAAAAAGGGAAATAAACCAGATTTTGGGAAGTTGTAGGTGCCAGCCATGAAGGCCAACCACGGCCCGTAGATTGAACCATGGACCATAGTTGGGTCCGTGGGTTGGCCACCCTGCCAAGGGAATTGAGGCCAAGAAATACTGCCAGACCTACGGACCGTAGGTCAGACCATGGTATGTGGTCGTGGTCCATGGTTCGAAGGCCCCAAACTCCAACTCTCTGATCCCAACGACGGCCCACCAAGACGGGCCGTAGGTCAGACCATGGTCTGTCGACTAGGTCTGTGAATGGTCACCTAGCAGTTATCTTTAAGGGCAGTTGGGTCTTTTCCTAATTAATGAATTCCTATACTATGTCGGTTATCCTAAGACTAGGACCCTTATATAAGTCTTTTTACCCCCAAATTCACCTAATTTAATTCATTCTTCCAAATTCCCAAAAGAAAACCAAATTACTCTCCAAATATTTTTTTCTCTAGAAACTTGAAAAAGAAAAATATTCAACCTAGGGTTTCAAGATAAGGTTCCAATTCCTCTATTGAAGGCAATTTATTTGACTTGATGTATGATAGTTTTCATCCATGAATCCCTCTCATTCATGGAGTCCCCAAATTCCTCTATTTCAAAAGGTAGAATTCCCAAATTAGTTAGGGTTTTCTTTAATTACCATGGGTTCTTATGATTATTGATTTGAATAATTGAATTATGATCTTCTAAGCATGAATTGATTATCTACTATGGTTTATGATGTTTTTCCCTATAAACCCATGTAATCCCCATGTTTTCTAAGTTATGAACTATATGATGTGGGATTTTGAACTTAAAGGAAGAGTTTTATGGAGTTGTGCATGTAATGAGAGAATTGCATGAAGTTATGATGAAATCCATATTTAACCCTTGTTTTCTAAATGTTGATGATTGAAAGAGGGTTTTTGGCCTCGAAAGGTGATTATGGAATTATGCTTGTTTTCATGAGAATTATGTAAATATTCTAAGGATGCTTTAAGAGTATAGTATCAAGAATGATGATTATGATGTGTTGTCGAAAGGTTATTCTCATAAACACATAACTAGCATGATGTGAAAGGTTTTCTCACATAACAAGGATTGTTAGGTTGAAAGTCTATTCTCACCTAACTGAATCAATAAATAAGAGCTATCCTAATGAACTAGCTTGGATTGACAAGATGACATGCCTTTCCATTGATAATGATAATAAGTAAGAAAATACTATTATGTGGGATTTATGCTTAGCACTGATTGGATATTGACATTGAGATGGAAGCTCTCCCGTTAGTAGAGGCCGGGTTTCTAGAAGAAGTCTCATGAGATGGAATCTCTCCCGCTAGTAGAGGCCAGGTTTCTAGTAACAATCTCCTTATCCCATAACTATGTGCCCCCATAGGTTGACTAGCTAGTGGATCCACTTAAGCTAGAAGTTCATGTTTCTACCTTAGGCAAGTAGAACAACCCTATTCAGTGTGGGAGACACTGGGTGATCATATTATAGCTCACATGGTCTCTATATCGGTTAAGGCTAATTCCCCACAACAAGATTAATAATGAACTATGGTTGCTCAAGAAGTATCTCATATGTGTTCAAAGGCTTTAAAGATGATGTTAGCTTGCATTGACCATGATTTATGACTTATGTTTTATAACTCTTTCATATGTTGCTTTAGCTTGGTCAATTTCATGTCATGAAATGAAATGTCCCTTTTTACATGTTTTAAATATTTTTATGGATAGCTATCATACTTGGTACAATGCTTGTACTAACGCATACTCTTGCCTACAATTTCCCCAAATGTATGGTCCGACAGACAGGTTTCTGAGTCTTGTGGCTAGTAGTTGAGTTCTTGATTGCCCTAGCTTTGGTGAGTCCTCATGCTTTGAGGACAGAGTTGTTGTTTAGTTTCTTTCATATATTTTTATTTTGAACATAATGTATGGGCTAGGCCCAATCTCATTCTATTGTATTAGATGGCTATGATGAGAATGAGTTTAGACTTCCACTTTTTGTTTAATAAAATATTTTGTACTTTGACTATTGTTTTACTTTTATTGTTTAATTTCTTATGTTATGAGATTTAAGTGGCTTGTATGGAGTCCTTCGGGATTGTATACGCCATGTTACATCTAGTGGGTACTCCTGGGTCATGAAAAACTTGGTAATCAGAGCACAAGGTTCAGAATGGTCCTAGGATGTCTTATAAGCCACATCTAGTAGTCTTGTTCATGAGTGTGAAGCGCGCCACATTTATAAATGAGAGGCTACAAAATGATTAGGAAACTCCACTTCTTTTATTACTCTTGAGTTGTGCGATAGAGTTAAACTCTATAAAGTGTCTCTCCTAATCCTTATCTTATGTTCTTCAGGATATGGCTACCCGAAGAGCTTATACTAGAAGGAATGTGAGAAAGAATGCGAAACAAGAAGCTCCTCCTCAATTTCTGGTCGATCTTTTTTCTGAACAAGTTACAAATGCAGAGTTTAGATCGATTTTTCAAGTATTGGCTCGAGCCATGACGGCCCAAGCCAATAGGGAGATAGTAGTCCCCGTGAACCCAAATGTGGGTACGGCGACTTCAAGAGTGAAGGACTTATGAGGATGAACCCTCTGGAATTTTATGGCTCCAAGGTTGAGGAAGATCCTCAATAGTTTATCGATGAGGTCTATAAGGTACTTGCTATCATGGGAGTTACTTCGGGAGAGAAGGTAGAATTGGTCGCTTATCAATTGAAAGGTGTTGCTCAAGTGTGGTACAACAAATGGAAAGAAACAAGACCAGTAGGAGTGGGCCTCATAGAGTGGGAAATGTTTAAATCTGCTTCTCTTGATAAGTTCTTTCCCCTTGAGATGAGGGAAGCAAAGGTGCTTGAGTTCATTAACCTTCATCAAAGAAGTATGAGTGTGAAGGAATATGCTCTAAAGTTCACACAACTATCCAAATATACTCCAACAATGGTTGTCGATTCTATAATAAAGATGAGTAAATTCGTGTCAGGTGTGTCTGAAATGGTGGTTAAAGAGTGTCATACCACCATACTTATTGGTTACATGGACATCTCTCGCCTTATGGTTCATGCACATCAAATTGAAGAGAAGAAACTCAAGGAAAAATCTAGAGAGGTAAAATGGGCTAGGATCGGTGATGGTAATTTCTCTCATGCAAGGACCGATGGACATGGTCGTCCTAAGTTTTAGAAAGGGTTTTTCGGTCAAGGTTCCTCCAATGATCATCCTAAATTTAAAAAGGATATGGTGTGTAACCCTAAACCTCAAGGAGGGAATTGTGGTGGATCTTAATTGGCTAGATCTACTTGTGCTAAGTGTGGGAAGAAGCACAATGGTAAGTGTCTAGCCGGCACAGATGGTTTCTTTAGTTGTTGGAAGAGTGGTCACAAAATGAGGGATTGCCCAATGCTTACAGCTAAGGGGAGAGAGGGCAAGCAAGCTCCTCCTAGTGGTTCAAATTCCAATGCTCCTAAGCATAACCTCTTCTATGCTCTCCAAACCCGAGGTGACCAAGAGAGTTCTCCGGATGTAGTTACCGGTATGTTAAAAGTTTTTGAACTTTATGTATATTATTTGCTTGATCTCGGAGCTACTTTGTCCTTTGTGACACCATATGTGCCCATGAGGTTTGATGTGCTCCCCGATGTATTATTAGATCCCTTTTCTATCTCTACTCATGTTGGTGATTCTATTGTGGCTAAGAGGGTCTATAGAAATTTTCATGTTTCCTTGTCTCATAGAGTTACTCTTGTTGACTTAGTAGAGCTTGACATGTTAGACTTTGACGTCATACTTGGTATGGAATGGTTGCATTCTTGTTATGCTTCTATAGATTGTAAAATTCGTGTGGTCAAGTTCCAGTTCCCAAATGAGCCTATCCTAGAGTGGAAGAGGGTAAATTCTATGCCCAAGAGTCAGTTTGTCTCTTTTCTTAAAACTAAAGATGATTTCCAAGGGTTGCATTTACCATCTAGTTAGGGTGAGGGATGTAGATGCCGAAACCCCTACTCTTGAGTCGGTCACCATTGTAAATAAGTTTTCGAAAGTGTTCCTAGATGACCTACTTGGTATTCCTCCCGAGCGGGAAATAGACTTCGGGATTGACCTTCTCCCAACTATTTAACCAACTTCAAAAGGGGAAAGTTACTTCTATAAGATTGACCTTAGGTCGGGTTATCATTGATTGAGGGTGAACGAAGATGACATTCCGAAGATCGATTTTCAAACTCGGTATAGTCATTATGAGTTTTTGGTAATGTCGTTATGGTTGACTAATGCTCCAGCGACGCTTATGGACTTGATGAATAGGGTGTTTAGACGATACCTTGATATGTTTGTAATCGTGTTCATTGATGATATTTTGATCTATTCAAGAAATGAGGATGAACGTATTGATCATTTGAGGATTGTGTTGCAAATTCTCAAGGACCAACAACTTTATGCAAAGTTTAGCAAATGTGAATTTTGGTTAAGATCCATAGCTTTCATTGGTCATATTGTTTCAAGTAAGGGTATTGAGTTAGATCCTAAGAAGACGGATGCGGTAAAGAGTTGGCCAAGACCTCTAACTCCCTCGGATATTAGAAACTTCTTGGGTTTGGCTAGTTATTGATGAGTCCGAGATATAGACTCATTCAGGGCTTTGTTTTGATAGTTTTAGTGTCCTAAAATACCTAATTTATTCTATAAATTGATGTTAAAGCATTGATTTACAGGTATGTAGGCTAAGGAACAAGGCAAGGACATTACCGGGCAAAAAGGAGAAAACAAGATGAAGAAGTGAAGAAAAATGATCCTGGAGATCACCAAGACCACTCGGTGAACCGTTGAGTGTCTCTTTTGCCTGCCCAAAGTTCCAGCGTGCCAACCCTGGGGAAGAACCAACTTGGTGACAACATTGGGTAGTCGGTGAATCGTTGAATGACTCCACGATGGCAACCTTGATCGCCTAAAGTCACAGAACCCTGAGGACAAATGACCAATGCAAATCGGTGATGGCTTGGAGCAAAGGGCGGATCGCCAACCTGTTCGGCAAGGCCCGACTTACTCCATCCAATGGCATTTTGGGCCAAAAATTGGGCAACTATAAATTGAAATTTAAAATGAAATTTCAGTATCATTCAGCAGAGGTTTTTATCCCCAAGTTTGAGAGTTAGAGTTTTCTCTTAGTTTTGGAGCTCCATTGTAGACTTTGAAGGTTTTGAGGCTCAAACTTGAAGATTTGCAAGTGGTTTTTGAATTTATTCAATTTGGACCATTGTAAAGACTTGAGATTCTTTACCCAGATAATGGCTAATATATTTGGTAATCGTTTCTCTATTTTTATGAGGTGTAGCTAAAACCCCAATTCTTGGGGTGTGATCACGTGTTTATTTGTTTAATTATCTTATGGGTATTATTGTGTAATGGTGAAATTGTTGTTTTAATGTGGGTTTAATCATTAGTTGTGTTTTTATCTATGGATTGTAGTTGCAAATGCAATTCTAGTTTAGAGTTTTTTGCTTTCTTGAGAAAGAGGTTTTGGAACCAAAGTTTTTGATTAATGATTGTAGGTATTGGGTTGATATGGATTCAACTCAAGAGAGTGAATCCTAAACTCAATTCTGCCTATCTAGCTCGAGAGAGTGGATACATTAAGGTTGTAGGTTGTTTATCTTGTTAAGCTTTTCGATGTTCGAGAGAAATCACTTGAATTGTAATAGTTTTTTGAGAGAAAGATATTGTACTTAAAGCCTAGCCTACCCATAATGATTCAACAAATTATTGTTAAATTTCAATTACCCATATAGATTGATTAGCTTATAAACAATCGCATCTCGATAATTCCTCTTGATATTTTTGTTTCCCCTATTTTCGTACTTGTTTTAACTATTAATTGCAAATCAAAACCCCCTATCTGACATTCGTTGTCAGCCCCTTTGACTTGTTTGTATGTTTTCAATAATTTTTATTCATATAACTGCTTAGACCATATTTGTACTTCATAATTGAATTCAAACATTGTACCGCTACCTATGGGTTCAACCCCAAATCTTAGTTGGGTTTTATACTAGTTAACGATCGTCTTTACACCTAGAATTGGAAATGGTGTAATCTAAGCGTTATTCAAAATGGCGTCGCTGTCGGGGAGTGGTGTTGTTTAGAATTCTATTACTAAAGTTGAATTGTGCTCTTTTTGGTTGTAGTTGAATCGACTTACTTTGGTTTGTGTTTTTGTTGGTTTGTTTCTAACAGATAAACAAATGAGTGTGAACGGGAGTAATGGTAGCCAAGTAGGCCACCAAGATGATATTTGAAATTTGAATGACGTGAATGACCCAATTCAATTGGGTGGTGTTGGTGCATTACATCTACCTCCTGTTGAGGGGAATGTTGTCTTCCAAGTTACTAGCACGATACTACAGTTCCTCCAAATGAAAGGCTTATATGGATGGTTGGCCCATGAATACCCCCACGAGCATATTCAAAACTTCGTGCACGTTTGTGGTCTGTTCTCATTCAAGAACATATCACAAGAATCAAACTGTCTCGGGTTGTTCCCATTCTCTTTGATGGGTGAAGCTACCAAATGGTTGGCTGATTACCAAAGGACTCCATCACCTCTTGGGATGAACTTACCCCAACGTTCCTATGAGATTATTTCACCCGTCAAAGATGATGACGCTCAGAGATAGCATCCAAGGTTTCAAACGCTTGAAAGGTGAACCAATCCACGAGACGTGGCTGAGATTTAATAAGTTGGTACTTCAATGCCTGACTCACGGCCTACCAAACCATATATTGTTACAATACTTATATAGGAGTCTTGACTCGGTAAACAAAGGAGTTCCTGATCTAGGAGATATAATGCAACAACCCTATGAAGTATCGTCTCAACTCCTTGATGGCATGACAAAGATAAATAGAGCATGGTACACTCGTGAAGACCAAGTGTCTTCTCTCACTTTTAGGATGACAAAAGAGAAAATTGAGAAGGATCATGAGAGAGACCGAAACATGGCCAAAATGATGACCCAGCTAGATCTATTGTCGAAAAATATGATGGGTAGTGGTTTGAAGAGTGAAAATGTTGTGGGTATTGGTGGAGCAAACCCTAAAGAAGAACAATTTGAGGCGCTGTACAATGAGGAAGTGAACTTCCTTGCAAATCAAGGAGGAGGATTTTGTTCAAACTATCCAAGGTCGGGTGGAAATTTGGGTTAGAATAGAGATGATGGATGGAGAGATCGTGATAGGGAATGGCGTGACCGTAATTCTACTTGGAATGAAAAGGATGGTGAAAAAGAAAGATAAGTCCCACCTTATAAATGTCAAAAGCCTAAAGAGCAAAGAGATAACCCAGAGAACTTCCGTACAGAAGACATGCTTGCGTGCATTCTCAATAAGGTTGAAGAGTTGGACAAAGTGTTGAAAGAGATGAAGGAGGATGTCTCAAGTCTCAATCAAACAGTGACGTCTCACTCAGTCTCTATTAAGCAATTGGAGACATAAATGGGTAAAATTTTATCTCATTTGAACCCAATGTTGAAAGGGGGGTTGCCTAGTGACATAACGGTCAACCCCAAAAATGAAGCTTGAATTGGTATTTTTGTCGTGCCTCGACATTAAATAAGGCGCTTCTTGGGAGGCAACCCAAGTCTGTGATGTTTTTCAATTTTGTTTTTGAATAACGGGTGTTGATTTTGCAGGTTGAAAAGTGAAAAGTGTTAGAAAATAGGCAATTAAGCGAGCCATAAGTCCAGTTGACGACTCGTCAAAGAGGTCGGCGAGCCCAACTTGGACCGCCATTGGAACCACCCAGCTTGATGGTGAATTCTATAAAACTTGGCGAGCTAAAAGCTCAGTTGGCGAGCCTGACTTTGTCCGCCATTTGAACCCACAAATTTTTGGGAGTGTTGTAAAACTCGGCGAGCCAAAATACCACTCGGCGCATAACCGAGTGGTTCGGCGGGCGCTACTCCGCCGACTGGCGCGCGAATTGAAAGGTTTTAAAGGGCCAAATAGTTTTAAATTCTAAAATCCTTCATTTTCTCCCCTTTTGAACTCCTGTACTTTCACCCTGATACTATATTGTCGTAATATCGCATTTTTATTTTCATTTCATTTGGGATCTTTGTTCAGATTGACTTTAGATTTACTTTGCCACCTAGCTTTACAAATCTCATTTCCGCATAAAAGGTTGGTTTTGTGAACCCTGAACTCTATATGTGGTTGAACTTGAATGCAATCGGTAATTTTGTTGTTGAATATCAATGGGTATTTCCATACCTACCTCTTGTGGGCGTTTGTAATTATTGAATTGATTCTGATTTTGTTTTGTGAATATTGGAGCTTATTGGTATATATTTATCTTGGTTGATTAGATTGTGGTTGTTGATAAATTGTGGCCCATTGTTTTGGTATGAAAATGGTTTTGAACCAAGTTTTAAATTTTTGTCACCTCTTTTGTGTGTGATTGTGGCAGTACTTGTGCAAATTTGAGTGTCGGTTGTGGTCAATACCGATGACTCGAATAGTGCTCTTAATTGAATGAAATGAATGTACGGCTACGATGAGACAAACTAAGTTACATAGGCAATATGTGAACTTTTAGCATCTCGTTTATACTATCCAGTTGTCGAATGGGTCTCTTGTGATGAACACTGCACGCTAGCTAGAAAGTGTGGAGTCTTGTTTGATAATTGTACCAATGCCTTGTGTGGTGAGGTTGTGTTGAACATTGTGCTTGATGACACCCAAAATTTGCCCCGTTTGTCCAATTGATTGACTGAAGCAAGCAATTGAAATGATCTTAGGCGAAATTTTTGGAGAGTGAGCCAATTTGACAATATACCTCTTTGTGGATAACCTTGTGACATGTGTGAACCTTTCTTGGCGCATTTTGAGCCTATCTTTTGTTTTGGAAGAAACTTGAATAAATTTGACCTTTTTATCCCATCACCTATAACCTTCATGAAGTATTGGTTTGTTTGAATAGCCAACTTAGGCCAAAAGCCTAAGTTGGGGGTTTAGTGAAAAAGAAGGAACGTCAAGAAGTGTAAAATTCCCCCTTTGATGGATTGTTTTGAAAAAGATGGAACCCCTCCATGTAAAAAGAGGAAAAAGAAGAAAGAAAAGAAAAAGACAAAAAAAAGAGAAAAAATTGTGAAATAAAATGTGTGAGAAAAGTGAAAAATGGGGTATCCGGTGATTCATGTTTAGTTGAATAATAGGGTGGATTTTGAACATGTTTGAATGTGAAAGAGAAGGAGAAAAAGTGATCTTCAGGCCATACTTCATGAAGGTGGAAGCCATTAAGCCTAAATGACCATACATTTACACTCAGCCGCATTACAAGCCTTAAAAAGACCTTTGTAATCTTTAGTGAGCTGAAACGAATGTTGATTGGAAAATAAGGGCAAGCCTATGAGTCGAGTTGTGCATGTGTTCGTTTTTTTTAGTGTGAGAGGTGTATGTGATTCCAGGACTTTAAATTTCTGAAGAATTTTGTGTGAATGTTGAATCATCTTTGTTGTGAGGGCATTTGAGTACCTTTGTTGAGCTTGAACTTGCATTTGAAGCAAGTATTGTGAGCTTGAGTACACTTGATAATGGTGAGTCACAATTTGAATCTTTGAGTGCACAATTGAGCATTGTATGTGTAGTTTGAACCTTTTGTGTGCATTCATATTGAGTCTTGAGCAGCACTGTTTGTGGACATCCTTGTTGAACCAATTGATCTTGAGTTTTACTTGAGGACAAGCAAAAGTTTAAGTTGGGGTGTTGAAGAGTCCGAGATTTGGACTCATTTAGGGCTTTATTTTGATAGTTTTAGTATCTTCAAATGCCTAATTTATGCAATAAATTGATGTTAAAGCATTAATTTACATGTATGTACGCTAAGGAACAAGGCAAGCAAACTACCGGGCAAAAATGAGAAAACAAGTTGAAGAAGTGAAGAAAAGTGATCCTCGAGATCACCAAGACCACTAGGCGAACCACCGAGTGGCTCTTTAGCCCGCCCAAAGTTCCAGCATGCCAGCCCTGGGGAAGAACAAACTTGGCAACATAATTGGGTAGTCGGCAAATTGCTGAACGACTCCGCGATGGCAACCTTGATCGCCTAAAGTCAAAGAACCCTGAGGACAAATGGCCAATGCAAATAGACGATGGATTGGAGCAAAGGGCGGATCGCCGACTTGTTCGGTGAGGCTCGACTTACTCCTCCCAATGGCATTTTGGACCAAAAATTAGGCAACTATAAATTGAAATTTAAAATGAAATTTCAGTATCATTCAGTAGAGTTTTTGATCCCCAAGTTTGAGAGTTAGAGTTTTCTCTTAGTTTTGGAGTTCCATTGTAGCTTTGAAGCTTTTGAGGCTCAGACTTGAAAATTTTCAAGTGGGCTTTTGAATTTATTCAATTTGGACCATTGTAAAGACTTGAGAACCTTTACCCAGATCATGGCTAATGTATTTGGTAATCGTTTCTCTATTTTTATGATGTGTAGCTATAACCTCAATTCTTATGGTGTGATCATGCGTTTATTTATTTAATTATCTTATGGGTATTGTTGTTTAATGATGAAATTGTTGTTTTAATGTGGGTTTAATCATTAGCTGTGTTTTAATCTATGGATTGTAGTTGCAAATGCAATTCTAGTTTAGAGTTCTTTGCTTCCTTGAGAACGAGGCTTTGGAACCAAATCTTTTGATTAAGGATTGTATGTATTGGGTTGATATGGGTTCAGCTGGAGAGAGTGAATCCTAAACTCAATTCTACTTATCTAGCTCGAGAGAATGGATACATTAAGGTTGTGGGTTGTTTATATTGTAAGCTTGTCGATGTTCGAGAGAAATCACATGGCATAATAGTTGTTCAAGACAAAGTTATTGCACTTAAAGCCCAGCCTACCCACAATGATTCAACAAATTATTGTTAAATTTCAATTACCCATATAGCGTAATTAGCTTATAAACGATCACATCCCGAGAATTCCTCTTGATATTGTTGTTTCCCCTATTTTCGTACTTGTTTCAGCTATTAATTGCAAATCAAAACCCCTCATCTGACATTCGTTGTCACCCCCTTTGACTTGTTTGTATGTTTTTGATAATTTATATTCCTATAACCGCTTAGACCACATTTGTACTTCGTAATTGAATTCAAACACTGTACCGCTCCCTGTGGGTTCAACCCCAACTCTTAGTTGGGTTTTATACTAGATAACGATCGTCTTTACACCTAGAATTAGAAGTGGTGTAATCTGAGAGTTAATTAGTTATCATAGAAGGTTTGTTGAGGGGTTTACTTCAATTGCCTCTCCTTTGACGGCTTTGACTCAAAAAAAGGCTAAGTTTGTGTGGTCGGAAGCTTGTGAGAAAAATTTTCAAGAGTTGAAAGATAGACTTACTTCCGCTCCGGTGTTGACTTTACCGGAAGGTACGGATGGTTTTGTGATATATTCTGATGCCTCTAGAGTTGGGTTGGGATGTGTGCTTATGCAAAATTGTAAACTAATTGCCTATGCTTCAAGGCAACTTAAGATCCATGAGAAGAATTATCCTACCCATGACCTTAGCGGCGGTTGTTTTTTTCCTTAAAGATATGAAGGCATTATTTGTATGGGGTTCATGTTGATGTTTTCACCGATCATAAGAGTTTACAATATGTGTTTAACCAAAAGGACTAGAATCTTCACCAAAGATGATGGCTCGAATTATTGAAGGATTATGACATGAGTGTCCTTTATCACACCGGTAAAGCTAATGTGGTGGCAGATGCTCTTAGTCGATTATCTACGGGTAGTGTTGCTCATGTTGAGGATGAAAAGAAAGAGTTGGTCCAAGATGTCCATAGGTTGGCCCGATTAGGTGTTCAACTAGTGGATTCCACCAAAGGCGGTGTTATGGTTCATAATAGGTCTGAGTCGTCTTTTGTGAAGGATGTGAAGGCTAATCAATGCCTTGATCCAATATTGGTTGAATTGAAAGAGGCGGTGCTTAAGAAATCCGTGGAGGCTTTCTCCTAAGGGGGAGATGGGGTACTCAGACATCAAGGTCATTTATGTGTTCCAAATGTCGATAACTTGAGGGAACAAATATCTTATCAAAGGCCCATAGTTCTCAGTATTCTATTCACCCGGGACCCACCAAGATGTACCGTGATCTACGGGAGGTCTATTGGTGGAATGGGATAAAGAAGGATATTGCGAAATTTGTATCCAAGTGTCCAAATTGCCAACAGGTAAAAGTTGAGCATCAAAGACCGGGAGGTTTGTCCCAAGATATAAGCATTCCTACTTGGAAGTGGGAGGACTTGAATATGGACTTTATACTTGGCTTGCCTCGCACTCGGAGACAACATGACTCTATTTGGGTGATAGTAAATCAAATGACGAAATCGGCTCATTTCTTTCCCATCAACGTTTCCTATTCGATGGAGGACTTTGCCAAGTTGTATTTGAGAGAAATGATAAGGTTACATGGAGCGCCCTTGTCCATTATTTCCGACCGTGGTACCCAATTCACTTCTCAGTTTTGGAAATCATTCCAAAATGGTCTTGGTACTAAAGTTAAGCTTAGCACGACTTTTCATCTCCAAATCAATAGGCAAGCGAAGCATACTATTCAGACTTTGGAATATATGTTAAGGGCTTGTGTGATTGATTTTAAGGGTAATTGGGATGACCATTTTTCGTTGATCGAGTTTGCTTATACCAATAGTTATCACTCGAGTATTGATATGGATCCATTTGAGGAACTATATGGTAGGAGGTGTAGATCTCCTATAGGTTGGTTTCAGGTGGGTGAAGTTGCCCTTATAGGTCCCGAATTGGTACATGAGGCCATATAGAAGATTCGGCTTATTAGAGAGAGGTTGAAAATGGCTCAAAGTCGGCAAAAGTCATATGCCGATGTTAGAAGAAGGGATCTTGAGTTTGATATTCATGATTGGGTTTACTTGAAAATCTCACCCATAAAGGGTGTAATGAAGTTTGGTAAGAAAGGGAAGATTAGCCTCCGTTTTGTAGGCCCATATGAGATTTTGAGGCATGTTGGTAAGGTTTCATATGAGCTTGATTTGCCAAATGAGTTGGCATCGGTGCATTCGGTTTTCCATGTCTCCATGTTGAAGAAATATGTTGGTGATCTGACATCCATAGTTTTCTTAAAAGGCTTGGAAGTTGAAGAGGAACTTTCTTATGAGGAAGTTCCGATTGGGATTTTAGACCGGCAAGTCAAGAAGTTGAGAAACAAGGAAGTAGCTTCCGTGAAAGTGTTGTGGAGGAATCAATTAGTTGAGGGTGCTACTTGGGAGGCCAAGGCCGATATTATGTCCCGATATCCTCATGTCTTTCCTTCAACTCCTATTCTAGCTTGAGATAATGAGTTCCTCATGGTTTATTCCTTGTTTTAGGAGTCATGTGTGTTTTATGTGTTTACCATGATTTTCTTATAATTATGCATGTTCATGAAAAAGCTTAAGTTTTGAAAGAAATGACTTCTATGATATATTTTCCTCATGTTATTGTGCATTGAGTATGAGATGCCTATAGACTTCATGAGATGAATTGATGAACATGCTTTAGTTATGCATTTTGAGAATGAATTGCATTGGCTCCATGATATTGTGTTGAGCATTCTTTTAGCTTGGAGAAGGTAGTTCCTTCATTGAACACGAGAAATTTTGAAATTTCATACATTTTGGGTTGGTAGATGTAGTTCCTACTTCCATATGATGCATTGAGTATGTTTAGCTTGGAGTTGATGTTTCCTCCTTGACTATGTGCATTTTGATGAGTTACATGCATGATGGGCTGCTAGTCTTGAGTCTTATCGTTTTAGACATGTCTAGAGTCTCATTCGAGGACGAATGGACCCAAAAGGGAGATATTGTAAAATCCCACATTTGAAAAAGGGAAATAAACCAGATTTTGGGAAGTTGCAGGTGCCAGCCACGGAGGCCAACCACGGCCTGTGGGTTGAACCACAGACCGTAGGTGGGTCCGTGGGTTGGCCACCCTAAGGCCAAGAACTACGGCCAGACCTACGGACCGTAGGTCAGACCACGATCTATGGTCATGGTCTGTGGTTCGAAGGTCCCAAACTCCTACTCTATGATCCCAACGACGGTCTACCAGATGGGCCGTGGGTACGACCACGTCCGTCGACTGGGTTCGTGAATGGTCACCAGGCAGTTATTTTTAGGGGCAGTTGGGTCGTTTCCTAATTGATTAGTTCCTATACTATGACGTTTTGCCTAAGTCTAGGACCCCTATATAAGTCTTTTTACCCCCCAAATTCACCCCATTTAATTCATTCTTTCAAATTCCCAAAAGAAAACCAAATTACTCTCTAAATATTCTCTCTCTAGAAACTTGAAGAAGAAGAAGATTCAACCTAGGTTTTCAAGCTAAGGTTCCAATTCCTCTATTGAAGGCTAGAAATTGGGAGGTATGATAGTTTTCATCCAAGAATCCCTCTCATTCATAGAGTCCCCAAATTCCTCTATTTCAAAAGGTAGAATTCCCCAATTAGCTAGGGTTTTCTTCAATTACCACGGGTTCTTATGATTATTGATTTGAATGATTGAATTATGATCTTCTAAGCATGAATTCATGATCTACTATGGTTTATGATGTTTTTCCTTATGAACCCATGTAATCCCCGTGTTTTCAAGTTATGAACTATATGATGTGGGATTTTGATCTTAAAGGAAGAGTTTTATGGAATTGAGCATGTAATGAGAGAATTGCATGAAGTTATGATGAAATCCATATTTAACCCTTGTTTTCTAAATGTTGATGATTGAAAGAGGGTTTTTGGCCTTGAAAGGTGATAATGGAATTAAGCATGTTTTCATGAGAATTATGTAAACGTTTTAAGGATGCTTTGAGAGTAAAGTATCAATGATGATGATTATGATGTGTTGTTGAAAGGTTATTCTCATAAACACATAACTAGCATGATGTGAAAGGTTTTCTCACATAACAAGGATTCTTAGGTTGAAAGGTTATTCTCACCTAATTGAATCAATGAATTAGAGTTATCCTAATGAACTAGCTTGGATTGGCAAGATGACATGTCTTTCCATGGATAATGATATTCCATGGGATTTATGCTTAGCACCGATTGGATATTGACATTGAGATGGAAGCTCTCCCGTTAGTAGAGGCCGGGTTTCTAGAAGAAGTCTCATGAGATGGAATCTCTCCCGCTAGTAGAGGCCAGGTTTCTAGTAACAATCTCTTTATCCCATAGCTATGTGCCCCCATAGGTTGACTAGCTAGTGGATCCACTTAAGCTAGAAGTTCATGTTTCTACCTTAGGCAAGTAGAACAACCCTTTTCAATGTGGGAGACACTGGGTGATCATATTATAGCTCACATGGTCTCTATATCGGTTAAGGCTAATTCCCCACAACAAGATTAATAATGAACTATGGTTGCTCAAGGAGTATCTCATATGTGTTCAAAGGCTTTAAAGATGATGTTAGCTTGCATTGACCATGATTTATGACTTATGTTTTATAATTCTTTCATATGTTGCTTTAGCTTGGTCAATTTCATGTCATGAAATGAAATGTCCCTTTTTACATGTTTTAAATGTTTTTATGCATAGCTATCATACTTGGTACATTGATTGTGCTAACGCATACTCTTGCCTACATTTTCCCCAAATGTATGGTCCAACACACAGGTTTGCGAGTCTCGTGGCTAGTAGTTGAGTTCGTGATTTCCCTAGCTTTAGTGAGTCCTCATGCTTCGAGGATGGAGTTGTTGTTTAGTTTCTTTCGTGTATTTCTCTTTTGAACATGATTCATGGGCTTGGCCCAATTTCATTCTATCGTATTAGATGGCTATGATGAGACATGAGTTTAGACTTCCGCTTTTCATTTTATAAAATGTTTTGGACTTGGACTATTGTTTTACTTTTATTGTACTATTTCTTATGTTATGAGAGCTAAGTGGCTTGTATGGAGTCCTTCGGGGTTCTATACGCCATGTTATATTTAGGGGGAACCCCTGGGTCGTGACAAAATCACATGGCATGCTGCAACACATATACGACCCCCACTAGCATGGTACTACCCTCGAAATAGTATCGATAAATCCTAATACATGGTTTCTAAGAAAAAAAAGTTGGAACAACTAGGTACCCGCTCCCAATTCACACTAACCATCATGAATTCACACATTCTGGCTCAATCTAAATAGAAAGGAAGTCGTAGCCTACCTATACGCCGACCGCACACACTCAAAATAACAAGGCTAGAGCTTTTCCTTTCCGAATGGCCTCCGAAAGTTTCCACACTATCAAAAATAAGATCACAATGTAAGTACGGTCATTTAGCCACTAAAAACATATCAAATGGAAATGGACCAATTTTAGAGTCAAACAGGAAATATGGGACCGCATCGGAAATTCCAGAATTGACTCTGTCAAAAGGTCCTAAACAATGCCTGAACTTGTGTTCCAAAATTGAACACAATCTGAGGCTCGAAATAGCTACAACAATAACCATGTAATTTAACAAGAAACCCAAGCTAGGTCAGCCTATAAACTAACAAATTCATTCCAAACGGAGGCTCTTTGATAGCTCTCGATCACAAACCCAAGTAGCGACGCTCCCAACAATCACACAAGACTTTGATTCAGTGAAATCGAAGCGCAGGAGAGGAAGAAATTGCCAGAAAGCTGAATATCGCAACTATGTCATTTATTAAAGACTACTGACTTTCACTTAAGCGGCCACTAATGTCGCTTAAGCAACATGCCTCAAAACTTACCCTCACTTAAGTGAACCCAATCCACAAAAGTGAGGTCCACTAAAGCAGACACATGGTTGCTTTAGCGACAACCGCCTACGTGGCTAGTTTTGCTTAAGTGGAGCCCTGGTCACAAAAGGGGTGTTTGCTTAAGCAAACCCAGGGGCACAAAAGCGGCCACACCAAACATCATGCACCAAAATATATTCGCAAAGTCCCCAAGGCAGAGCCCCTTACACGCAAACGACACCCTAGTCATAACATGTCATATAAAACCCCAAGAAGCCCTACATAAGCCTTTTACAACATAGAAATAAAGGTTTCAAATAAAAAAAAGTCTTATATCATAAAATAGTTTGACAAAGGGGAAGTCTAAAATAAGCCTCAAAAAGCCATCTATTACATCAGAAGGGAGTGATTGGGATGTAACCCATACATCATATACAAATTCTGAAAACTGAAATAAAGAAAGCAACAAAAGTGTCTTGGTCCTCGGAACATGGGGACTAACGAATCCTTGAGTGCCAAAAGGTCAACTAGCCACAAAGTGTGAGAGGTAGGAGCGTCGAAACCTAAATTATTGAAACAATGTAGGCACAAGTGTGCATTAGTACATGGAATGTACTAAGTATGATACAAGTGCGTGAGATTTATGAAATTATGTTAAAAAGGACTTTACATGGCATGCAATGACCAAGCTAAATCATAAGATACAAGGTTAGAAAACATAAAACATATTTATGGTCAATGCAAGTTTAGCATCATTGAAACACTTGTGAGATACTTTAGAAAGTAACCTTAGTTCATTATTGTTGGAAGTTTAACATAAAACAGATATAGACCATGTGAGCTATAACATGGAATCTAGTGCATATCCCATACCTAAAGGGGATATCCTTACTTTTCAAGGTAAGAACCACAAGTCTAAGCAAAAGTAGATCAACTAGCTAGTGTCTATCTGAGACAAATCCTATGGTGGGACATAGTTATGAGATAAGGAGATTGCTAGTAGAGATTGACCTTTAACAGCAGGAGAACCTCCATCTCGATATCCTCTCGGTGATAAGAATAAATCCCAAGGAATAGTCATTAATAATATTCATCATATCATCCATGGAAAGGCTCAATTAAGAAACCAATCCAAGCTAAAGTTCATCTAGAATATCTCTTTAATCTTGATTTGACTTAGATGATAAAACCTTTTAACCTTATGAATCCTTATGTGAGAAAACCTTTCACAATTAAGTTCTAGTCGTGTGTGAGAAAACCATTCACAATACCAACATTGATACTTTACTCTCAAAGCATCATCAAATCATTTACATCAACTTCATAATAGCATGCATATCTTCATAAATTCATAAGTTCATAGTTCATAAGCTTCATCATGTGTTCATAGTCTAGAATCATGGAACATGCATGAGTTCATATAAATTAAACTCAAAAACATGTAAATACTTTCAATTCACGCATTAGAAGATAAGAAACAAGTAATTGAATAATAATTGAAAAGAACCCATGAAGATTGAATAAAACCCTAACTTTAAATTGAGAATCTAGCTTGTAAAACATGAAGATTTTAGGGACCCTATAGAGGAATGGACTCCATATGTGAATACTAACATACCTAATAAATCAATCCCCAAAAGAAAAGGTGAAATTGGGACATTGGTGCTTGAAACCCTAACTTTGTCTTCCTTGAGCTTGACGGAGTTTTAGGGATGAACTTTGGAGGGAAATTTGGTAATTAGGTAAATGATTTAGAATGGGTAGTTTTAGGAATTAATTGACTTATATAAGTCTTGAAATAAGTTATAAAACGACGTAGTCTATGTAACAAACACTTAGGGGAAAGACTAAAATGACCCTAGCTTAAAAACTGACAAAGTGACTTATATGGAAGGTTGGACAATCTGTACAAGGCCTCACTGGCTGTATAGGGAACTGTCCAGGAGACCCCTTGCCTGGAAGCCCTGGACAGCTGGGAAGCATGCCCTAAATGAGTCGTATGACTTTGTACTGGCCATTTAAGGAATAGTCCAAGTAACTTTAAGTCCTGGTGGAACTTAAATGGCCAGTCCACTTTCTTAGATGGGCCCTGGTCCCTTTCACAAGCCATTTAGGCTTCAATGAAGGGTCAATGGTCTGTTTTAGGGTTCTGGACCTCCCTGTTAACCCTCTTTTACCTTTACAAAGTCCGAGGTGTTACAATATCTCCCCCTTGGGAACATTCATCATCGAATGAAACTCAATCTAGCATGAAAAGAGTAGGAGAGAAACTAAAAACCCAACATGAATGCAACTTCATCTAAATTTACATAACCAAGGAGGAACATTGACTCCAAGCAAAAACATATTAAAAACATCATTTCGTAAGGCCTACATGAAAATCGTACTCCAATATACATAATCATGAAGCAATAAATCAAGCTTAAACCATATACTCAAAATCATCTTTTTCATGAACATGCATGCATGAGGAATCATGAGAATGACTAAGACAAATGAAACCAAAAGGATGAACCATGATGAGCTAAATAAATCAAGCTAGAGTAGGAATAGAGGAAAAGAGATGAGGATATTGGGACATCATATCGGCCTCGGCCTCTGAAGTAGCACCCTCAACCCTTTGATTCCTCCACAACACTTTTACTGATGCAACTTCCTTATTCCTCAACCTTCGAATTTGCCGGTCTAAAATATCAATCAGAACCTCTTCATAAGAAAACTTGCCATTATACCAAGATTTTGTAATGGTATAATAGATGTCGAATCTCCAACACATTTCTTCAATAAGGACACATGGAAAATGGGATGTACCGATGCTAATTCAGTAAGCAAATCAAGCTCATATGCAACTTTACCAATACACCTCTGAATCTAATATGGACCTACATATCGGGGACTAAGTTTTTCCTTCTTACCTAACCTTATTACACCCTTCATAGGTGAAATTTTAAAGTAAAACCAATCATCAACATCAAACTCAAAATCTCTTCTTCTAACATCGACATAGGACTTTTGTCGACTTTGAGCAAATTTCAATATTTCTCTAATAAGACAAACTTTCTGTCTAGACTCATATACCAACTCAAGACCTATAAAAGCAACATCACCAACTTCAAACCAACCTATAGGAGATCTACACCTCCTACCATAAAGAGCTTCAAAGGGAGCCATACCAAAACTTGAATGATAGTTATTATTATAAGTAAATTTAATCCATGGAAAATGATCATCCCAATTACCCTTGAAGTCAATCACACAAGCTCTTAACATATCTTCCAAAGTCTGAACAATACACTCTGCTTGCCCATTGGTTTGAGGATGAAATGTCGTACTAGGCTTGACATGAGTACCAAGGCCTTTTTAGAAAGACTTCTAAAATTGAGAAGTAAATTGGGTACCACATCGCAGATAATGGATAGGGGCACTCCATGCAGCCTAACCAATTCCCTTAAATACAACTTAGAATATTCTTCCACTGAATAAGAAACCTTGACAGGAATGAAATAAGTCGACTTCGTCATATGGTCTACTATAACCAAAATTGAGTCATGTTGTCGTCGAGTGCGGGGTAACCCAACAATAAAGTCCACATTCACATCTTCCAACTTCTAAGTAGGAACACTAATATCTCGGGACAAACCTGCTTCACTTGTTGACAATTATGACACTTAGCTACAAATTCCGCAATATCCTTCTTCAACCCATTCCACCAATAGGCCTCCCGTAAGTCACAGTACATCTAGGTGGCTCCGGGGTAAATGGAATACCGAGAACTCTGGGCTTCTGATAAAATTTACTCTCTTAAGTCATCAACATTGGGAACACACAAACAACCTTGATATCAAAGCATACCATCTCCCCCTTGGGAGAAAGCCTCAACATACTTTTTAAGTACATTTTCCTTCAACTCAACCAAAATTGGATCATGACCTTGCTTGGCTTTCACATCCAACACAAAATATGATTCTACACCATTATGAATAACAACACCACCCTCACTCGAATCAACCAACCGAACACGTAGTCGAGCTAGTCTATGAGCATCACGAACCATTTTTTCTTACCAACCTCAACATGTTCAACACTATTCATGGACAACCGACTTAAGGTATCAAGCACCACATTGGCATTTCCCGGGTGACAAAGGATACTTATATCATAGTTTTTCAAGAGTTCTAGCCATCTACGTTGGCGAAGATTTAGATCTTTTTGCTTGATCACATATTGCAAACTCTTATGGTCAGTAAAGACATCAACATGAACACCATACAAATAATGCCTCCAAATCTTTAAGGCAAAAACGACAGCCACTAGTTCCAAATTATGTGTAGGATAGTTCTTTTCATGAATCTTAAGTTGCCTTGAAGCATAAGAAATAACCTTCCCATTTTGCATAACAACACATCCTAATACAATATTTGAAGCATCACAATAAACAACAAACCCATCAGAGCCTTCCGGTAAAGTCAACACCAAAGCGGAGGTAAGTCTATCTTTCAACTCTTGAAAACTCTTCTCACACCTTTCTGGCCATAAGAACTTAACTATTTTGGGTCAATGCAGTTAATAGAGAGGCAATCGAAGAAAACTCTTACACGAGCTTTCTATAATAACCAGACAAACCCAAGAAACTTCGAATATCTGAAGGGGATAAAGGTCTAGGCTAGCACTTAACCGCATCCATCTTCTTAGAATCATCTTCAATACCCTTACCAGAAACAATGTGACCAAGCAAAGCAACAGAGCACAACCAAAACTTGCATTTACTAAATTTTTCAAATAGTTGATGGTCCTTAAGGACTTGTAACACAATCCTCAAATGATGGCATGCTCATCCTTACTCCTTGAGTAAATCAAAATTTCATCAATAAACACAATCACAAACATATCAAGATATTGTCTAAACACTCTATTCATCAAGTCCATGAATGTGACTGGAGAATTAGTCAAAACGAATGACATTACCAAAAACTCATAACGACCATACCGAGTTTGAAAAACTGTGGGCTTTCACTTCAACACGTCTTCGCTCGTGATCGCTTAGAGCCCCCCTTCTATCAATAGGTACTCCCAAGCCATCGACCACACGCCCTTGCATAGCCTTTCCCACAAGAACATCCACAATAGATCCAGTGCGCTTGACAAGATCTCCTTCTGTCTTCGAAACGTCATCTTCCTTCATCCTAAATTGGTGATCAAGTTTGTCACGCCCCAAACTCAAGGGGCGTAACTGGCTCATAATGCCAAAACTCAAGCCAGAGCTGACCCTGCTGAACCATTTGCTACTAGCACATGGCAACCACACGAAATCAAGAAAACAAACAAGTATATCTCGGCTTAAAACTAAGACCTCAGCCGGTAAGGCCCCTGTCAACAGATCTATAAAAGAAACAGCTACTCCCAAGAGTTCATATAAATAAATAGCCAGCTAGCACAGAAGTCCTGATTAGGCCGTCGAGGCCACTATGATATCTATACCAAAACTGAAAGCAGGTATATATCAAGACAATACAACAAACAGCTCACAAGCTTCAGCAAACCAACAAACTAGGTCAGCATGGCCATAACGTAGCTATCCACCCTACACACTAGTCTGCAAGCCTCTAAGAATAGTAAAGATTGGTGAGACAGGACCCCAGCCTACCCATAAAGATATATACAAAAAAAGCTAACAAACCTCCCAACTTTAGCAGCTCCGGAGGAAAGGGGCTAGCCAATCGAATAGAAGTCAATCCTACTGCTGAGGAGGTCTACTGCGTCGTCTATCGAGACCTACATGCATAAATGCAGCGCCCCAGGCAATGGGGCGTCAGTACAAAATAATGTACAGAGTATGAAAGGTTATAGACTAAATGAGCAAATATCATAATATAACAAAAGCAATCACTTAAGGAAATCAAAATTTAGATAAGCATAGTAACCCACTACTGAATCTAAAAATACAAAAATGATCAAACAACAACCTAACAAAGCCATCATACGCTTGGCAGGTACAAGCAACATACCACCTACCTAGGCCCCCATTAGCCCATAAGGTTCCAAATCAATCTACATACCCCTATCGGTAGCACCTTGTCTTTGTAAGAAGTCACATAGCCTTTTTTGGCAACGATATAGCCCTGTAGGCAGCGCATAGCCCTCTTGGTAACATAATAGCTCTGTGGGCTGCACATAGCCCTCTTTTGCATCAACATAACCCTGTAGGCAACACATAGCCCTCTTTGGCGTCAAAATAACCCCGTAGGCAACACATAACACTCTTTGGCATCAATATAACCCCGTGGGCAACACATAGCCCTCTTTGGCAATAACATAGTCCTATTAGACAACATCATAGACCCCATAGGCAGTTCATAGCTCAACAACTAACCACAATAGCCCCCAAGGGTGACAACAATCAATTGAATAGGCTAAAGGCGAGCAATTTAGCTATAAACAATATATATGAATAATCTCCAAGTCGTTCCTAACTTAGGGTCGTTCTTAACAGATTATGAGTCCCTAAAATGAGGGTTTATAACCACTCAATCAGCTAACCACTCACAATTACATCTACAAGATCACCAACATTAATTACCATATTATATCACTCCCAAGCTCTAAGGAAACATGACAAACGAAGGGAATAGCCTTAACATACCTTTCCAATGAACGTTCGAAAAATCGTAGTTCCTTCGTGAAAGTTGTTCCTTATGTCCTAAGCTTCACAAACACTATATATACACAACTGGTATGCACTTATAAACAGTTCATAATTAATCTTAAATCATCAGATTTGCCATATTGCTTCAACTTGTCGAAACGTCCGTAGAATTCATAAAAACAATCATAAAAGAGTCCTGAGATGGTGATTACCTTAGTTAACCAAGTGTAAACCTTGAAGAAACATCAATAACTACAAATTTATATCTTCAAAAAATAGCTCCAAACGAAGCTAATAGAAGGGAAAAATGATTGCCACGTGTAGAGATCACGTTTCTAGGCACGGGGGTAACCTTTAATGGTAGAAATCGTCAAAAATTAACCTTCATCATGCAAGAACTCCTTAGAAACCCTCTCTTAAGCTTTATTTCTGGTTTGGAAGTGAAAAGAAATGTTTTCATGGCTTAAAACGTTGAGTAAGGCGACATACCACATTTTTTACCCGACCCGGATTTTGCCCCGACAGTCCATAGTAAAACCCTCATAACTTCTTAGTCCAATGTCGGTTGGATACGGGGTTTTGTGCGTTGCAAACTAGACTCATAAGCCTTCAATTTAATGGGTGATAGGCCTTCTAACTCTTTATATATTGGGAGAAAACATCTAAGACATTTGACCCAAATTTCAGAGAAATCTTTAAAAAGAAACTTACGATAACTATCACCAACTTTTATTTTGCCACTTACCTAACTTCAAAACTTGAGATACAACCTTGGAACACTTAAAATATGACATACCACACCATTCATAATTTATTACCCACCCTCATTGTCTTTCCACGAAGATACGAATTAATTTAGATGTTTTAAAAAGTGGGGGTGTTACATCCTTCCCCCATTAGAAACATTAGTCCTCGAATGAAAAATCTAAGTCATGCGATTAAGTCCGTAGGAGTTTCCAAAATTTAGGTAGAGTATCCTTTGTAAATGTGACTATCCAGGAACATGAAACACAGAAATTCTAACCTAGGCGTCTCACACGATGACATAAATAGCTAAGCATTATAGCTCCACAATAACAATGCGAGCAAATATACAATCAATCAATAGAAGCATAACAAGAATGTGGCAGGTACATTGATTGTTTGTTCTCATTATGTTTATGCTTTGATAGATCCAGGCTCTACCCTGTCCTATGTTACCCTATTTATTACGGGGAAGTTTTGTATAGAAGCAGAGTCATTACATCGACCTTTCATTGTGTCTACACCAGTTGGTGAGTTTATTATTGCCAATAGAGTCTAGCGAGGTTGCACGGTATAAATTATCGACATTCAAACCTCTGTAGACATGGTAGAGTTAGAGATGGTCGATTTCAATGTCATTATGGGTATGGACTGGCTAGCGTCTTGTTATGCTAATGTTGAGTGCTGGACAAAGTTTGTTAGATTTCAGTTTCCAAGAGAGGCATTGCTAGAATGGAAAGGTAATACAGCAACATCGAAAAGTAGGTTTATTTCATATCTTAAGGCAAGAAGGATGATTACTAAGGATTGCATTTATCATCTTATTCGAGTTTGGGATATGGATGTAGAATCACCGATTCTCCATCTATTCCAGTGGTTAATGAGTTTCTCGATATATTTCCAGATGATCTTCCTAGTATCCCACCATAATGGAAATTTATTTTGCTATTGATATACTACCAGGTACACAACCCATATTTATCCCTCCTTATAGAATAGCTCTTGCTAAGCTAAAAGAGTTGAAGGATCATGAAAGAACTGCTTGATAAAGGCTTTATCAGGCCCACTACTTCACCATAGGGTGCACCTGTATTATTTGTGAGAAAAAAAGATGGCTCACTGAGGATGTGTATCGATTATCGACAGCTGAACAAGGCTACTATAAAGAATAGGTATCCACTTCTGAGGATCGATGACTTGTTTGATCAACTACAAGGTGATAAGTACTTCTTGAAGATTGATTTGAGATCAGGGTACCATCAGGTACGAGTTCGGGAGAAAGATATTTTGAAAATAACTTTTAGAACTAGATATTGGCATTTTGAGTTTTTGGTGATGTCTTTTGGATTGACCAATTCCCCGACAGTGTCTATGGACCTGATGAATAGCATATTCATGTCGTATCTAGACATGTTTGTGATTGTATTTATTGATGATATTTTGGTGTATTCACATTCAAAAGCTGAGCATGCAGATCATTTGCGAGCAATACTTCAGGTTCTTCGAGAGCAGGAACTTTACGCAAAGTTCTCTAAGTGTGAATTCTAGTTGATCTCTATGGATTTTTGAGGCCATATTGTATCAAATGCGGGCATTATAATTGATACACAGAAGATTGAGATCGTGAAGACTTGGCCAAGACCCACAACTCCGACAGAGGTTCGTAGTTTCTTAGGATTAGCTGGGTACTACAAAAGGTTTGTAGAGGGGTTTTCTTCACTTTCAGCACCACTAAAAAAGCTGAATCAGAATGAAGTTGAGTTTTAGTGGACTGAGGCTTGCGAGCATAGTTTTCGGGAGCTGAAGGATAGGTTGACATCAGCACTAGTCCTAGCCTTGCCAGAGGGTTCAGAGGGCTATGCAGTGTACTGTGACTCTTCTAGTATTGGGTTAGGATGTGTTCTGATGCAACATGGTAAGGTGATAGCATATGCTTCAAGGCAGTTGAAGAAGCATAAGAAGAACTACCTAACACACCATTTAGAGTTGGTTGCAGTTGTACTTGCACTGAAGATTTGGAGACACTATCTATATAGAGTTCATGTGGACATCTTCACAGATCATAGGAACCTTAAGTATATCTTTAGACAGAAGGAATTGAATCTGCGACAGCATCGATGGCTTGAGTTACTGAAAGACTACGACGTAGATATTTTATATCATCCAGGGAAGGCAAATGTGGTAGTTGATGCCCTCAATCGTAGATCAATGGGAAGTTTATCATATTTAGGTGTTGAGAGGCGTGAATTAGCTTGACAACTTCATCAATTAGCCAGCTTAGGAGTCAGATTAGAAGAGGCAAGTGATAGTGGGGTCAGAGTTCAGAACATAATTTAATCATGGAAGTGAAGGCACGACATCATGAGGATCCCTACTTAGAGCAGCTCAGAGGCAAAGTTCATGATAAGGAATCGTTAGCCTTTAATATAGCAGGATATTGAGTCTTTAGATATAAAGGTCGATTGTGTGTTCTAAATATGGTAGGGATTCGACTACATATTATGGCAGATGCACATCATTCCAGTATTCTATTCACCCAGGATCGACGAAGATGTACTATGATATTAAAGAGATCTATTGGTGGCATGGGATGAATAAGGATGTTTCTGAGTTTGTGGCACACTTTCCTAACTGCCAACAGGTGAAGGTTGAGCACCAGAAACCTGCTGGTCTAGTCTAGAAGATAGCCATTCCTTTATGGAACTGGAGGTAATTAATATGGATTTTATTACATGGTTACCTTGATCACGACGTAAGTTTGACTCTACTTGGGTAATTGTTGATAGGTTAACAAAATTAGCCTACTTCTTACCGGTCAAGACTACTTTCACAGCTAAAGACTATGCAAGGCTTTACATTCGAGAGATTGTTAGGTTGCACGGCATCCAGCATCTATTATCTCGGATAGAGGAGCATAATTTACCGCTAACTTCTGGAAGTCTTTCCAGAAAGGATTAGGGATGCAAGTTAATCACAGTACAACCTTTCACGCTCAAACAAATGGCCAAGTTGAATGCACCATTTTAACACTTGAGGACATGTTACGGACATGCATGCTAGACTTCAATGGAAGTTGGGATAACTATTTACCTCTTATTGAGTTTGCATGTAACAATAGTTATCATTCTAGCATAAAGATGGCACATTATGAGGGTTTGTACGGTCAGAAATACAGATCTCATATTGGATAGTTTGAGGTGGGTATGTCAGGGTTGGTTGGACCCGACCTGGTACAACAGACAATGGAGCGGGTTAAGCTCATTTGAGAACGTTTATTGACTGCTCAAAGTGTCCAAAAGTCATACTCAGATGTGTGGCGAAGAGATTTAGAGTTTTGTGTCGATGACTGGGTATTCTTAAAAGTTTCACCTATGAAGGGTATTATGAGATTTGGAAAGAAGGGCAATCTTAGTTCAAGATTCATTGGGCTATACCGGATCCTTCGATGGGTAGGATGAGTGGCTTATGAGTTAGAGTTTCCATCGGGGATAGGTTCATCCGGTCTTCCATATATCGATGCTACGAAAGTGCATCAGAGACCCTTCTCGGGTTGTCCCTGTTGAGGATGTTCAGATCACAAAGGAGTTGTCCTATGAGGAAACTCCAATCGAAATATTAGATCGACAGGTCCAAAGGTTGAGGACCACAGATGTGGCTTCTGTTAAAGTATTGTGGAGAAACAACAATAGGGAAGAGGTGACGTGGGAAGCTGAGGATGGCATGCGATCTAGATATCCTCAGTTGTTTTAGATCCCACAGTGGTAACAATATCATTTTGACTAGCACAATGAGGTAGGATACCCATTCAGTCTTTTTAATGTTGCTTATTATTGTTGTTGTATTTTGCTCGTACTATTATTGCAGAGCTATGGTGCTTAGCTATTTGTATCATCCTGTGAGATGCTTAGGTTGGAATCTTCTGCGTTTTAGGTTACTGGATATTCATGGCAATAGAGGACACGTTGCCAAAATTTTGGAAACTACTAAGGACTTAACCGCGTGGCTTAGATTCTTCATTTGAGGACGAATGTTTCTATGGAGGGGGGGGGGGGGGGAGGATGTAACACCCCCACTTTTCGGAACTCTAACTTAACTCGTATCTTCGTGGAAAGATGAAGAATGATTAATATATAAGTAATTAAGTGGGTCCCCTAGGTCGGTAGAACTTTATAAAATAACATCTTCTTCATTTTTTTAAATTCTAGCTCATAAGAAACCAGAAAAATCAGAGAATTGCTCCTCAAATCATCCTTGTGTGTTCATGATCTCTTCTTGGCACTTTATCAAAAATTGCCCTACGTCGCGATCTCATCGTTTTGGTATAGTTTTCATGGTGAATTGTGCGGTGTAGCTCCGTGGAGGTTGTGGCAGCAGGGTTTTTCAATGGTTTGAGTTTATTCAGGTGTTCTGGGAGTGTAAAGAAAGGTAGGAACCATCTTTTATCAGTTTATGGTACCTTAGGTCTCGGGTAGTAATTTACGATAGGAATTCGTATCGATTGTCGAATTGTCATAGTAATTAATGTCCTTAATTATTGATTGAGTTTACCTTTTTTAGTGTTGTAGTGATGCAGACAGAGCTATATTCAACATAAACTATAAAGAAAAAGGTATGTTAAGGCTATTCCCTTCGTTCGGCATGTTTCCTTTTAGCTTGGGAGTGATATAATAGGGTTGTTAATATTGGTGATCTCGTAGATATAATTGTGAGTTGTTGGTTGATTGTGTGGTTATAAACTCTCCTTTTAGGGACTCATAAGCTATTAAGAACGGCCCTACGTTAGGAGCGACTTGGAGACTATTCATATATATTGTTTATAGCTAAATTGCTCGCCTTTAGCCTATTGAATTGTTTGTTATCGCCCTTGGGCTATTGTGGTTAGCTGCTGAGCTATGACCTGCCTACAGGGGCTATGATGTTGGCTAAGAGGACTATGTTATTTCCTAAGAGGGTTATGTGTTGCCTACGAGGTAATATTGATGTCAAAGAGTGTTATGTGTTGCCTACGGGGTTATTTTGACACCAAAGAGGGCTATGTGTTGCCTACGGGGCTATGTTAATGCAAAAGAGGGCTATGTGAAGCCTACAGAGCTATGTTGTTGCCTAAGAGGGTTATGCTCTGCCTACAGGGATATATTGTTGCCTAAAAGGGCTATGTGACTTCTTACGAAGAGAAGGGGCTACCAATAGGGGTATGTAGATTGATTTGGCACCTTCTAGGCTTATGGGGGACTATGTAGGTAGTATGTTGTTTGTACCTGCCGAGCTTATGGGGGCATGGTTAAGTTGATATGTGATTATTTATGTATGTTCAGATTCAATAGTGGGTTAGCATGCTTATCTAAATTTAGATTTCCTTACTTGATTGTTTTTGGTATATTATGATAGTTGTTCATTTAGTCTATCGCCTTTCATACTCTGTACATCATTTCTTATTGATGACCCATTGCTTGGGGGGCGCTGCATTCATGCCTGTAGGTCCCGACAGACGACTCGATAGACCTCCCAGCAGCACAGTTGAGTTCCAGTAAGTTGACTAGCCCTTTTCCTCCAGAGCTACTAGAGTTCAAATGCTTGTTGGATTTTGTTGTATATAGATTTTGGGTATGGTCAGGACCCCGACCAAGCTATACTACTCTTAGAGGCTTGCAGACTAGTGTGTTGGGTTGTATAGCCACGTTATTATCCATGTTGGCCTTGTTTGTTGGTTGGCCGAAGTTTGGTGATGGTTTGGTTTATTGTCTTGATACATAGTAGTTCTTCGTTTCTGTATAGAGATAATGTTACAACCCAAGCCTACACCCCGGACGTGACACGGCGTATAAGACTCCGAAAAGCCTCATACAAGCCTCATAGCATTCATTACATAAGACATATGAAATAGTGCGGAATTTAAAACTTTTCTTTAAATCCATACATTCGAAAAAACATCATTTACAACAGCGGAAGTCTAGACATAGTATCACATGGCCATCTAAAAACATCTTAAGTCAAAACTAGGGTCACGGCCCTTACAATAAAAAGTCTAATAAATGTCTAGTACAATGATGAAATGAAATGATAATAAAGCACTTGTCCTCGGATCCATGAGGACATACCACAAACTTGATGAATAGTCAACTCAAGCTTGAACTAGGAGAAATCAACTCACTTTCCAGAACCTACACTTTGTAGAAAAATAGAAGAAATATGGGTTAGCACACAAAAATGTACCAAGTATGATTACCATGCAAAAATCATGCTTCAAAGGGACATTTTGGTTGAAAACCATGCATTATGCTAATTTTGAGAAATATCATGAACTTTAATATAAGAGGCATAAGATACAACCACAATCAACACATTAGCCATTATCACACTTTGGGACCTTCACCGTAAGTAACCCTAAGCTTACATTGCATCCCATACTACGATTCCTACTAAGTACCACTTTGAGGCCACCTTAGATGAACTTACCATTTTTCATACTTATCTTTAATCAACACTCATACATAAGGAACACTCATACCATTTTCTCTTCTTCATCATAATAGTTTGTCAATTAACTAACATGTAATAAAAAAGAAGTACATGAAGATAAGAAATATTTTATTCTCAAGTCTTTCTTTTTATTTTTATGTACTTGGAAATGCTTTCTTAATATTCTATTTATACAAGTATTATCATTATCCAAGCAAGTATGATAAAATATATCTTTGTAATAAGGAATAATGTGTTGTTAGTATGTGATTGTTCTCTCTAATAGTTAATTTGTGGGGATATAATGTAGTTTATTGCAATATTTGCTAGATTTCAAGAGATGATTATTATTTATTGTTAGTACAATTGTTAGTACAATTGAAAAAATAATTTGCATAAATATTACACAAAGTTTAGATTTCTTTCTTTCTTTTGATATAATTATTTTTTATTGGTATGATATTTTGTTTATGCATAATTATATTTTTGTTGTTCAATTGGTTAGCATATGATAAAAAGTATGACATATGGAGTAGAATATGGTGGCAGATCTACTTACAAAGAAATTTTTTTAAAGCATAATTAGAAATTATTTTTGCTATATTTTTTTTACTTTGAATTGTATTAGTAACTTAGCTACTTTGATTAGAATTTTTTTTAAACTTAAATTTATATAAATAACTTAGCTACATGTGTTGACAATGATATTGATTTAGTTCTTTACTATTCTACTATTTTTTTTTGTTATGAAACACAGTTAATATAATTATCTCATTTTAACAAAAAGAAATTATGATTTTCAGAAGCTTCATTTTTATTATGTTTGTAAAAAAATTAAAATATTAATTTTATGATGTCATTTTCTCTGGTATGTAACAATCTGTTTTTGTCACCATTCTTTTTTGTTTGAAATGTATTTACAATTTTTATGTAGTCACCAATTATTTTATTTTTTAGTTCATTTTTGTATTTTCACATTCATTTATTTATTTTTACAAATAAAATCAATGCATGATTATTAATGCATTTAGTGTCTAACAAAATTCATAACTCATGCATGTTGTTTAGTCTAAAATATTATTCATAACTTTTGTATGTTTCATTTTCTTAATATTTATAAATATTTAATTAATGTTAAAAAAAATTATAATAGACAAATGTAATAAAAAGACACAATACTTCAATTTTTTTTACGAGAATTTGTTTAGAGAACCAGTGCTTCTATAAAAGATAGAGGTAATGAAAAGATAAAAATATTTTAAAACAATACAATATATTGTTATTTCAAAATATTATCTTTTGTTCAATTTACTTCACTATGGTAAATGGTATATATATGGTTTGCACTTAAGAAATGCAGTTTTTTTAAAAATATATTATATATGCTTAAAAGAAGATGAGAAAATCTTTCATAATCAACATTGTCCATATATCTAATACTAACTTGAATATAAATATTTTGTCTTATTCAATTTCACTAGTATATTTAAATAAGGATTATTTTTTGGTTTTGTTTTAAAAGAAAGGTAAATTGATGGTGGAAGGGTAATAAGGTCAAAACATATTATTAGGATGGATGTAGTAGGGTTTGTTATTACGTATTTGAGGCAGCAGTATTTGTTCTCTTCACAAGCAGCTTCTCCTCATTTCCCTACCGCCGTCGGAAGCTAATCCACGAGGAACAATGGTAACATATACTCCCTTGCCATTTTCTCTTTCCCTTTTATTCTGTAATCTAATGTTGTCTGTTTAGTCACTGCTAAGGAAATAAAGAAGCATTAATAATGGTCTTAGGAATTGAAGTTTATAGAAGAAATTAATCACTTTCTTCTTTTCTAGACTGAAATACATATCCAAAATTGAAGCATTCCTTATTACCCAATATTGTTAGCTAATCTAAGTATGCATTTATTCAATTCTTGTTGACGCTTGTGTGCAGGCATTCATCAAAGTCCAGAAGACTAGGGCTTACTTTAAGCGTTTCCAGGTTAAATTCAAGAGAAGGAGAGGTGTGTTCTTTATCCATTATATTTTTCACTATCACACCTCTTTTCTCTGCAGCTCATCAATTTTTTCTATTCTATTGTGCAGAGGGAAAGACTGACTACAGAGCGAGGAATCGCTTGATAAATCAGGACAAAAACAAGTACAACACTCCAAAATATCGTTTTGTTGTCCGATTTGTATCCTAATACTCCCTCTATCCCTACTATGGGGATGTTGTATTTATTTTTGACATTTTATCCAATTCAAGACCATGTTTTAACAATAAAAAGATTTCAGATGTCTGAACTATTACACCTACTTCATCTCCACCTACTTCATCTCCTGGTAGTGTGTAATGCAGGATGGGTTGACATCTACTATCCTATATTGCTTTATTTACCTTAACCTTCTTTCAGACTAATAAGGACATAATTGCCCAAATTGTGTCTGCTAGCATAGCTGGTGACATGATTCTTGCCTCTGCATATGCTCGTGAGCTGCCTCAATTTGGCCTTCAAGTTGGACTCACAAACTATGCTGCTGGTATTTACATAACCTCTTCTTGTTGGGTCATCTCACCTGAAACTCTTCTCTGATCTGTGCTAATTGATTCAATGTTAATTTAGCATACTGTACTGGACTTCTCTTGGCAAGACGAGTTCTCAAAAAACTCCAAATGGATGAGGAGTATCAAGGGAACCCTGAGGTAAGTGGCAGCTACAATATCAAGGTGCATGCTGTTTGTTGTCTGTAGTACCAGCTTTTATTTAGTAATGGGTATTATGAATCTTTACAGGCCAGTGGAGAGGATTACTCAGTTGAACCTGCTGAAAGCAGGAGGCCTTTCCGTGCTCTCTTGGATGTTGGTCTTATTAGAACTACTACTGGAAATCGTGTGTTTGGTGCTCTCAAGGTAACTAATACTTTGCTGTTCATTCTCTTTTACTCTGTTATACTCCATATTTGATTAAGTTATGGCTTGGAGAAGTTTTTGATGAAACAGCCCCTTTGTTTATTTCTTCCAACCTCCTTCAACCTTTAATGAATGGCGGTTTCAACTTGGCACAAACACATAAAATGATATTACAAACAATGGTTGCCATTGTTTGTGGAAATTAAAGAGTTCTTGGTTGTCAATTTAAATACTGCTGGGTTAGTTGGTCTGTTTGATGTGCAGATGGCCTTCAACTGCAAGTCTTCTTTCCTCTTGTAGTGGGCCTATCTCTGAAGGATTTGTCTTGCCATTTAACTGATTATTCATTCTATACACATTTTCTATTCTCTGCTTCTGTACAGGGTGCATTGGATGGTGGACTTGATATTCCTCATGGTGAGAAGAGGTTTGCTGGATTCAGCAAAGACTCCAAGCAACTTGATGCTGATGTTCACCGCAAGTATATCTATGGTGGCCATGTTGCAACATATATGAAGGTGAAACAAAAAGGACTGTATTTGAATCGTTTTTTGGTAACAAAATCCATGGACAATATTTTGTGCTAATCTGGATTAGTGAGGTTCATCTTTGATGGGTTCTGGTGTCTTCCTATTGTCCATCTCTAAAATGTTGAACGTGTGTGTTTTCAGACTTTGATAGAAGATGAACCTGAGAAATATCAGTCTCACTTTAGTGAGTACATTAAGCGGGGTCTTGAGGCTGATAATCTTGAAGAGATGTACAAGAAGGTTCATGCTGCCATACGTGCCGAACCAAGCCCAAAGAAATCTGAGAAGCAGCCTCCCAAGAAGCACAAGAGGTCTGATTATACGTTTAGTTTATTTAACCTTATAAACCATTACTTTTTGTTTAAAATGCATCGAAGTGAACAAATATCAGGGTTTTTTAAGTCCTCAGGCACATTGGCTTTGTTTCCTGTGTGGTTGAAGGATCTATACTTCCTGTTTATGTTATGTGAACGCGGGACTTTTCTTTTTAAGTGTGTTCTAGTGAATCTTATCAATTCTGTAGTGCCATGTATCATGTTAACTGACTGGACCAATTAAAATGCTCTATGATTATCAGTGTCTAATTATATGTAATGTTAGTTGGCAAGACGAATTAGAATGCTGATTATCAGCCATTTCAACTGATTCACTTCTATGTTATCTCTTTATTTTATGCTCGTATCATGCATCTAATTCTTTGGGCTTCTATTACAGGTACAATCCGAAGAAGCTGACGTATGAGGAAAGGAAGGCTAAGTTGATTGAAAGACTGAATGCTTTGAATTCAGCTGCTGGAAATGATGATGATGATGATGATGATGAGTGAAGACACACTAGAGTTATAAAATTTTGGTGCTTATAGTTTTGTGATACTGTCGTTTCCTAGGCAGAAATCTCAGTTCTGTATGCGTTAGTACAATTGTTCTTGCTGTATGACAATGTGAGAGGTTAGATTTGCAAGTGTGCACAAATCCCATCAAGCACGCTAATGAATAGCAATCAGTAATTTTGGAACCTTGACTCATCTCTCTGGATCTACAAATGCAGTGTGAAACGTTTTTTGATTATTTTTGTTTTTATGAAGAAATGGTTGGTTTCTTTATCGATGAAAATCAAGGATTTATGAAGTTCACATCATTAATGTTGGGGAGATAAATGTGCCAAATTTCTGAAGAATGCTATTTGGCTGAGGTACTTGGGCTTTGCTAATCTCTTGGTCTTATAATTTACCATTTGTTTTATGTTTTGCTATCATATTTTACTTGCAACCTTGCTTCAAATAACTTAATTCTCTTTCAGTCGAGGGTTTACTAGAAACAATTTCTTCCTTGCAAAGGTCCATATGATCTTTGTACATCTTACCTTCCTCAGTACGTTGTTGATGTGGTTTTGTCTGAAGTATCCATGCATAATATCTTTTCATCATCTAGTCCTTCTCTAAAGTTAACAATGTAAAGAGGGTTTTTGGATTACTTGTCATTTGTTTGCCTTCCGAAGATGAAATTTGGAGTAGTTTGTAATTTAAGATTAGATTGGCCTCTGTAACTGAAATCTTGCAGGCCTCAATTTAGTCTTGTTCCTGTTCTTGAGTAGACAGTTTAATTAAGAGTAGACGAGTTAGACCCAATGTTAGTAAATTCTGACCATGATAGGGAAGGAAACAAGAATAGGCGTGTGGCTTGATACTGGGGAGGTTTCTTTTTCACTCCTGCCGGTTCGAATTTGCCTATGCAAGTATGGTCTTTTTTTAGTTACTTTCTTCATGTTCGAGTGTAGACGCATAAATTTTATTGGATTCAATTTATACAAAATTTGAATTAAATCCATGCTTATTTGGGTTGAATGATTAATTTGGGCTTTAAAAATAAATAAAGTCATATTAAGTTCAAATCCAAGGTTCATTTCACCTCGAAGCCCAAATTCATGCCACGTGCCACAACGACTAGGCATCCAAGACCAATAAGGTGGCACCACGTGTTCAAATGAGGTGGTAGTCCCAATCAAGTGCAAGAACCAATCACAATCCGCCAAATGTCAAAATGACATCCTTTGGCCAATCATATGCAACCTTGTTTCACCCCCTACAACTATAAATAGGGGATGTACATGACATTCTAAGGGCATTAAGAAAACTCTTCAACAAACATTCTTCAATTGGAGAAAGGTACAACACCAACTACATAGCTCTTTGAAGTAGTGGCCAATAGAGTTCTTTCCGGAAATTGACTTGAAACGACGAAGCGCTTCCCAACGTTTCCAGAGATCAACCACATCTCAAGGAGGTCTACATCATCCAACAATTCGAGAAGTACGCTACTAAAGGCCCTCGAATCTTGGAGAAGTTTAGGAGAGAAGAATCAAGAGAACAACATAATTGTACTCACAATGATTCATTAATAAAAATCACATTTTTCTTTTAGTATTTTGTTTGCAGTTAATTTTCAGCGCTTGAGGAAATTTGCTGCGAACAAATTTGGCACGCTCAGTGGGGCCTATTATGCTCTTCATCTCTTTCTCTTGCAAATCAGAAACTCCAAAGGCAACTACTGCAATGGCCTTCAAAAAGAGTAGTGATTTTCATACAAAGACTCTACTGATGTCGTATCTGGTGATCTCAGTCATGTTGGCCTGATTACTCGGCGTAAGTTCAAGAACGGTGGGCTGGATGGATCTGAATACTTCACTTCTTTGGAGACTATGAAAAACAACTCTAATATGATGGTCGTAACTGCAACACCTGGGGCCAATCTTGCTTTCGTGTTCTTTGGAGAACTTTCTCAAATTGGCTCCAACTTTGGTGAATCTGATGATTCGATGGATTCTCCAACTTCAATGAATGTCAATGCTTTGATGGCTGACTCAACTGACATGGACGAGAAGTTTGCAATGATGGAGCAAACCATTGAAGCCTTGAGAAATTCGTTGATTACAAAAATCTTCATATTGCTCAACTTATGAACAAGTTGGAGGCCTTCATACCTGGAGAGTCAAGTCATGTGCCCACTTGTCCACCTGGTTTTGATCAACGAAACAAGGATGTTAAGAAATCTCTAGAGAAGTCGAAATTTCAAAATGAGAAACAATCTGCTTCAGTTGCAGTGTTATCTGTCCAACAGTTGCAAGACATGATAACAAACACTATTAGGGCTCAATATGGCGGAACATCACAAAGTTTCTTGTATTACTCCAAGCCATATACCAGACGGATTGATTATCTATCAATGCCGACAAACTATCAACCACCAAAGCTACAACAATTTGATGGCAAGGGAAACCCAAGGAACTATATCACCCACTTTGTTGAAATTTGTAGCAATGCTGGAACACATGGTGACCTTTTGGTAAAAAAGTTTGTTCGTTTGCTGAAAGGGAATGCATTCGACTGGTATATCGACCTGGGAAATGAGTCCATCGATAGTTGGGAGCAACTTGAGAAGGAATTCCTCAATCGTTTCTACAGTACTCGTCGAACCGTAAGCATAATAGAGTTGACCGGCACTAAGCAAAGAAAGGATGAGCCTGTGGTGGATTACATCAACCATTGGAGATCATTGAATCTGGATTGCAAAGATCGTCTTTCTAATATATCTGTTGTGGAAATATGCATTCAAGGTATGCATTGGGGACTTTTATATATACTACGAGGAATCAAACCATGAACTTTTGAGGAACTTGCTACACGAGCGCATGACATGGAGTTAAGCATCGCAAGTCATGTGAAGTCATCTCCTTTTGTTGATCTAACAAAAGAAAAGAAGGAGTTCAAGAAAGGTATGACCTCAAAAATCCAGACAAAGGAATCTATAGTGGTGAAAGCAACTTCTGTAAAGGTCACCACCAAGAAGAAACTAAAAGAGGAGGAAGCCCCAAGTCAATATCTGAAGGAGGAGAGGCGACGCCCAACCTTGAAAGAGTTAGAGGCCAAGGTCTACCCGTTTACAGATTCAGACGTACCTATAATTCTTGATGAATTGCTAGCTAAGAAATTCATTGATCTCCCGGAATCAAAGAGGCCCGAAGAAATCAGTAAGGTTGGTAATCCAAATAGTGCAAGTTTCATCGCGTCCTTGGCCACCCGACAATTAAATGCTTTATCTTGAAGGAGAAAATCACGATGTTAGTAAGTGAAGGAAAAATCATCATTGACATGGATGAAACAGCAGAGGCAAATCATTCTATTGTAGCACCCAATAAAAAGAAGTGCTCAAGGTCCCAAATTATGCCACACACCATTTCCTTGCAATTCGGAAGTAACAAACCTATTGAAGTTGATTTTCCAAAGAAAACCCTTGAAGGTTCATTGGAGATAGACGACAATGAAGCTGATGGTTGGACTCTAGTTACTCATAAGAAGCGGAGACATCAAGAAGTTCTTAGGATACGACTTTTTAAACAAGAGCAATAAGGAGTGATGTGAATCAACTACAACCATAAAAAAGCGTCAAGCCTTGTACTAGCCAAAGATCAATAGTTCTTTATCGCAGAAGGTTCGAAGGCCCATTACATTAGATGAATTCTTTCCTGAAAAATTCCTTCGCGGTAGTTAATTTGGTGCAACACATGTTGTTTACAGCACAGACTAAACAAAGGAAAGCAAAGGCGAGCATAATCCAGCAATAACACAAGAACATCAAACTGATGAAAAAGTTGCCCCATGTTGTGCTACAATTGTCTTCACAGATGATAACTTGTTGTTAGGGTCTAAGCTATATAACAAACCTTTGTTTTGTTATGCTCCGATACTACACCCTCGATGCGACTGACACTCGAGAACCATTGGTGGCTCCAAGCAAACCCTTGGCCTAACTCAATAATAGATAACTCAAAAGTAAACTATAACTCAAATGTCTCAAAATATAAACTCATAAATGTTTAAAGAAACATCCAACTGGCCAAAAGAGGCAACTCAAGTCTCAACATAAACAACTGAAAATGAAAAGACTCATGAATTACTGTCTATCTATCTATGAAGCCTCTAATACTATAAGGGATATCTGGACAAGACCCCCGATCATCCAAAGACAATACCCAAGTTGGTAAGATAAAAGAGAACTTTGATCAAAAGGTCTTCACATTATTAGAAAAATCAGGTTACAACTTTTCAAATCCAACAAAGTTAGGACAACTCAGGGATGATGTCACTGGTGAAAAGATACATGGGCTTACAAAGTCTCAAATGCGGTTGAGAAAGCAAGGATATTATGTCGACACTCCTAGGTTTGGGTTAGGATTCAGCTTGTTGGAGCCTTTTCGAATTTCATCTAAAGAAGGAAAAGGAAATAACTTCATCCCACCACACCTCTGTAGAAAAAACAAAGGAGTCTAAGGAAAGTAAAACACCATGACATACTTCGATGTTTGAACGCATTGGGAGATTGACACCCCGTGTCTCTGCATTTGAAAGTTTGGGCCACAAAGATGAAGAGGAATCTTCTGAACAAGTGGAGGGAGATGCCACCACCTCAAGACCTCTGTATTTTATCGCTTGGGAGCAAAAAGAAAGTCATTAGCAAGAAAGACGTTGTTGGAGCAGAAAAATCAAGATTTTTGTGATGTGACCGATAACAGAGAGATTCATAGTATCTTCCCATCACATATGAAAAGAAAGACTGTATTGTCAATTACTAGGGATGGTTCGTTGAAGGTAAAAAGAAGCACTATTTTTTTCACTAACCAGTTTCACGAAAAAACAAAAAAAGAGCAAGGAGAAGCCATCAAAGTCTTCGTAGGAAGTCAGAGGGAAGATTCAAACTTGATACAATCATCTTATCACATAACAGTGGAAGAAGGTCCACACATTGATGATACAAAAGTTGATGTCCAAGAGGCTCCCCCCTCAACTAGAGGATGTCGTACAATCAACCATAGACAACCTCAAGGAACTAAATCATGGCACTCTAGAAGATCTACGCCCAACCTTCATAAGTGCACTTCTTACACCATAAGAAAAGAGGAAATACTTCAAGTTATTGGTTGAGTACAAAGACATTTTTGCGTGGTCGTACAGAGAAATGCCGGGCCTTAGTCCCAAGATAGCTATTCATCATTTGGGGATATAAAATGGAACACGTCCTATTAAGTAGTCACAACGAGTTTTTCGCCTTGAGTTGGTAACACAAATTGAAACAGAGGTCAACAAGCTCATCGAAGCTGGATTTATCCAAGAAGTGAAGTAGCCATTGTGGATCTCAAATATTGTACATGTTAAGAAGAATAATGGTCAAATACATGTTTGCGTTGATTTTCGAGATTTGAACAAGGCAAGTCCAAAAGATGACTTCTCTCTGCCAAACATTGAGCTCATGGTTGATGCTACAACTGGGCATGAAGCTATGTCATTTATGGATGGGTCTTCTGGATATAACCAAATCAGAATGTCTCCAAAAGATGAGGAATACACTGCCTTCCGAACTCCACAAGGGATTTTTTGTTACAAAGTGATGCCCTTTGGTCTAAAGAATGTTGGTGCCACCTACCAACGTGCAATGCAAAACATATTTTATGACATCCTTCATAAGAGGGTGAAATGTTACGTCGATGACTTTCTGGTTAAGACGAAACAAAGGGAACACCATCTTGAAGACCTTCAAATTGTTTTTGAGAAGTTAAAGAAATTTGACTTGAAGATGAATCCACTCAAATGTGCATTTAAGGTTACCTCAGGAAAGTTTCTTGGCTTTATTGTGCGTCACCATGGAATTGAACTTGATCCCGCAAAGATTGATGCCATCCAAAAAATGCCTGAGCCAAAGAGTTTGAGAGACCTCCGCAGTCTACAAGGAAATTAGGCATTCATTCGAAGATTCACCTCTAACTTAGTCAGACGATGTCAACCCTTCAATAATTTAATAAAGAAGGATTCTCCTTTCCACTAGGACCAATCATGTTGAAATACTTTTGAAAGCATCAAAATATACTTGTTGAATTCACCTGTATTAGGGCACCAACTCCTGGAAAGCCATTGATACTATACATTGCATCACAAGAGCGATAACTTGGGGCACTTCTTGCTCAAGAGAATGAAACTAAGAACGAACAAGCACTGTACTATCTAAGTCGAACCTTGATAGGAGTTGAGTTGAATTATACGCCCATTGAGAAGATGTGCTTAGCATTGCTTTATGCGATAAAAATTTGAGGCATTATTTTGAAGCACACTATCAAGCTAATTTCTCTGGCTGTTCCCGTGAAGTTTGTAATGACTCGACCAATTCTTTTAGGACACCTAGCAAGATGGTCTATATTGTTTAATCAATATGAGATCATATACACACCTCAAAAAGTTGTGAAGGGGTAAACACTTGCTAATTTCCTTGCTGATCACCCTCTTCCAAGAAAATGGGAAACCTCAGATGATTTTCCTGATGAAGATACAATTTTTACCTAAGAACTACTGGCATAAACGATGTTCTTTGATGGATCTGCATGTTGAGATGGTGCGGGGGCAGGAGTCGTGTTGATATCCCCAGAAAGAATAATTTTACCATTTTCATTTTTTCTAGGTGAAACATGTTCCAACAACGCCGCATAGTACCAAGCTTTGATTGTGGGCCTTGAAATGGCATCAGATATGAAGATTCCTCAATTGGACATCTACAATGACTCTCAATTGATCATCAATTGATCATCAATCAACTCTTGGGGAGTTACAAGTTTAAGAAGGAAGATCTTTTGTCTTATCACCAATATGCTACTTTCTTACTTGAAAGGTTGATCAAGTGTTCTTAAATAGTGTCCCAAGAGAAGGAAATCGCATGGTTGATGCCTTAGCTAACTTGGCCACAACAATGGCACTCAAAGAAAATGGGACAACAAAGATGCGCATATGTCATCGATGGGTTATTCCTGGTTGTCTTGATCTTCAAATTAATGAAAGCCACTATATATCTGTTCGAGTGGTTGAAGACGAAGATTGGAGAAAACCACTGATTAAGTATCTTGAACATGGAAGGATGTCTGAGGATACACGAGTAAGAGCAAACATTAAGAGAAGGGCACCACAATTCATATTTCACGAGGGAATACTATTTTGTCGTTCTTATGAGGGACTATTCTTGCAGTGTCTTGACAAAGAAGAAGCTCAACAAACAATGGAGGAGGCATATTCTGGCACATGTGGAGCACACCAATTAGGGCCTAAACTTCATTTTCGCATCAAGAGGATGGGCTACTATTGGCCAACAATGGTGATGGACTGCTTAGAGCATGCCAAAAAATGTCAAGCGTGTCAATTCCATTCTAATTACATCCATCAATCTCCAGAGGCTTTGCATCCAACTGTAGCCTCATAGCATTTCGATGCATAGGGACTTGATGTTGTTGGACCTCTTCCAAAGTCACCAAAAGGACAAATGTATATCTTGGCTGCCACTAACTATTTCTCTAGATGGGCTGAAGTTGTGCCATTAAAAGAGGTGAAAAAGGAAAATGTTGATGATTTTATCAAATCAAACATAATTTTTAGGTATGGCATACCAAGATGTATAGTTATTGATAATGGAACACCCTTCAACAATAAACTCATGAGTAGTTTGTGCGAGAAGTTCAGTTTTAAGCAACATAAGTCTTCAATGTACAATGCACCTGCCAATGGTCTTACTGAAGCTTTTAACAAGACACTTGGTAACCTGTTGAAGAAAGTAGTTGCAAAGAATAAAAGGGAATGTCATGAGAGAATTGGTGAAGCTTTGTGGTCATATTGTACAACCTTTTAGAACGGCTACGCAAGCGTTTCCGTTTTCATTGGTGTATGGCATAGAAGCAGTCCTTCCGTTAGAGAAGCAAATTCCATCATTGCGAATAGCGATCCAAGAAGGACTTACAACTGAAAGTAACACTCAACTTCATCTAGCAGAGTTGGAAGCATTGGATGAGAAGAGATTGGAAGCACAACAAAGGTTGGAGTGTTATCAAGCTCGACTTGCGAGAGCATAAAGAAGGTGCAACCTCGATCATTTAAAGTGAAAGACTTGGTCTTAGAAGTCAGGAGACCCATAATCCTCAACAACCGCATCGGTGACAAGTTTACATCAAAATGGGATGGGCCGTATGTTGTGAAGGAAGCATATGCAAGTGGCGCTTATAAAATTGTAGACCAAGAGGGTGTAAGAGTTGGTCGAATCAACGCCAAGTTTCTGAAGTAATACTTTCCATGATGGTTGCCTATGCTCCTTAAGGTATGAGCATAAACTGCATGTTACTCTTGACCCGCAAGAGTATAAACTGTGTACTGCCCAAAAAAAAACTCATCATCTTGAACTACGATATGACTTGATCCTCTTCACTGAGGTACGTAGGCACTTGGAGTATTCACTCTAAGCTCAGTCACATGAGTAAAAAAAAAGGGGTTTGGTGGCATTGCATGATCATAACAATAGCTCTTTAAAATTATATAGCTAGCATGTGAGTTCAAATGCATCAGATATGAGCAGAGAAGAAGGTGTTAAGCAAGGCATCGTAGCTAACTTCAAAGGCGTATTTGTAAAAATCCGTTTGGGTTTTGACCATGATTTTTACATATATTTTAGTTCTTAGAGTCTATTTAGCAACGGAAAAATTGGTTCGTGATTAAGAGGCTTCTACGCTAAGTTATGAATTTTCTACCACGACCGCTCAAAGCTGGAGAAAAAAAAGATCATCATATTTTGGAGTTGATCTGAGCAGACTTCAAAGGCCTCTTTGTGAAAATTCATAAATAATTTGATCATGATTATTACACATATTGCAGCTCTTGGAGTCCACTTTGCAATTAAAAAAAGCGGCTCGTGATTTAGAGCCTCCTACGTCAAGTTATGAATGCTCTACCATGGCCACTCAAAGTTGTGAAATAGACCATCAGATTTTGGAATCAATTTGATCAGAATTCAAAGGCATATTTGTGAAAATCCATAAAGATTTTGATCATCATTTTTACACATATTGAAGTTCTTGAAGCCCTCGCCGCAACAAAAGAAGAAGCTCGTAATACAGAAACTCCTACATCGAGTTATGGATCTTCAACTATGATCGTTCAAAGTTGCATATCAAACATGCTAGCTTTGGAAGTCAACTTCGGGCTGATGAATTCATTGGTATTGGATCAAGCGACTTGCGATTCAACTTAAGTTTTTGCTTGCGGTGGAGATAATTTTGTGTAATTCACTGAGGCTTTAGTAAGTTACTCAAAATTAGAGGCATCTTTACCTACAATATCATTGGGATACCCTTCGGATGAAAGCTCTATGTTGAAATGGTGTACCCACAAATATCATGATGTGAACACTCCAAGTTCAAGAGACAAGTTTTTTTGTTGTTGTTGTCAAAAGCGCACAAAGTTGAGGAATTGACATTCTAGGCGAATAGTCAACTTGAAAAATTTATTCTCATTGAATTGGAGTGAATTTTGTTGTAACTTCTATAAACAGTGTTGTCCTTGATGCTCCCGTCACAATGAGATAAGAATCTCATAGTTTCATCACTCCTACAACGAGTTATTGATTTTCTCCCAAAGCTGCTCAAAGCTGAAGAGTTGAGCGAGGCAGAATTTAAGCTAACTTTAAAAATACATCTGTACTAATCTGGAAAGATTTTGGCTGTGATTTTACATATGTTGTAAGTCTATGAGTTATGTTTCCAACGGAACAAGAATCGCATCATTTCAAGGCTCTTACGCCAAGTTATTGATTTTCTCCCAAAGTTGTTCAAAGTTGAAGAGTTGAGCGACATAGAATTTGAGCTAACTTTAAAAATACATTTGTACTAACCTGGAAATCTTTTGGCCATGATTTTTACATATATTATACGTCTATGAGTTATGCTTCCAACGGAACAAGAATCACATCATTTCAAGGCTCTTACGCCGAGTTTTTGTTTTTCTCCCAAAGTTGCTCAAAGCTGAAGAGTTGAGCGAGGCAGAATTTGAGCTAACTTTAAAAATACTTCTGTACTAATCTAGAGATCTTTTGGCCATGATTTTTTCATATGCTGTATTTCTATGAGTTATGCTTCAAATTAAAGAAGAATCATGTTATTTCGATGCTCCCACATCAAATTATTGGTTTTCTACCATAGGTGCTCAAAGCGGAAAAGTCGATCAAGGAAGCATTCGAGCTAAATTTGGAATAATAGTCGTACTAACATGAAAATCTTTCGGTCATGAGTTTCACATATATTGTATTTGTGTGAGTTATCTTTCCAATGAAATGACACACTCGTTATTTGAATGTTCCTACTACGAGTTACTGAATTTCAAACATAAAAGCTCAAAGCTGAAATGTTGGGGAAAGTTGTCCGACATGTAGAGTAAGTTACAAATTACACGACAAGCATTTGAAATAGAGAATTAAAAGAAAACATTTAAGAAGAAAAAATACAACACTTTTATTCATTCAAGAAGGATTGTCACTACATCAGAACAATATTCCAGAAAAAAAAAAAAGACAAATAAAAACCACAATAGAACAAGAAATGAAAGAGAATGTCCTTATGCAGGATAAAAGACTAAGGAAAAAGCTTATGGATAAGGATTTTGTGACGACTTGTCTCAACATCCTCCTTTAGCTTAGCTAGTTCTTTATTTTTGTTTCCGACAAGAGAATGATTTTCTCGATGGTATGAATTTCATCTTCACGGTTAGTGATAGTCTCTATATTTTGAGACAACCTCTTTTGATGATCCTCAATAAGTGAGATGGTTTTCTTCTTCTTTGAAGTCCACACTTTTAGCTCTTTTTCAGCTCTTGCAAGGACTTTTTGAAGCTCTACCAACTGTTTGTCCATATTGATTCTCTCCTCATTTGCGGTATCTAGACATTGTTGTGCAGCAGAAATCAACTCTTGATGAGAATCCCTTATTATCTTTTGAGAAGTGGACAGCCTCGCAACATCGTAATCTCCATGTTTCTTGAAAAATCTTCAAGTAGAATGTTAGGAATCTGCTTTTGAACTGCAGAAAATTTAATTTTATTGCCTGTGTTTTAAGTAAGACTTGGTCAATTAGTTGTTAGTCATGCTTTCCTATTATTTAGGAGTTGTTTAGTGAACTTCTAGATCGTGTGTTATTATTTTTTACTTTTCATTCTAGACTCTTATATATCTAATCTGAAGCATTAATAAAATTTCTCTTCTTCTGCTTCTATTCTTTTTCTCTCTCTCGTCTTTTTTGTTTTAGGCGCAGTCTTTGATTTCCCTTTGTGTTATTTAGCTTAAACCGACTTTTAAAACCTTCAATTGGTATCAGAGCTTTATTTCTTAAGGGACCTGTGTGTGTGTTGGCGCTAATCAGATTTTGTGAATACCATGAACGGAGAAGCAAGTTTTTCTTCAATGGCACCACCAACTTTTGGTGGAGAAAGTTATCGAATCTGGGTTGTTAGAATGTAGGCATATCTAGAAGCTTTGGATCTCTGGGAGGCTGTAGAAGATGAATACATCATTGCTCCCTTGCCAAACAATCCCACGATGGCGCAAATTAAAAATCACCAGGAAATGAAAACTAGGAAATCAAAGGCAAATACATGTTTATTTGCTGCAGTTTCATCCACTGTCTTCACTCGTATCATGTCTCTGAAGTCGGCAAAAGAGGTATGGGATTATCTTAAGACTGAGTATGAAGGAGATGAGAGAATTCGAGGGATGCAAGTGTTGAATTTGGTATGTGAGTTTGAGCTGCAAAGGATGAAGGATAGTGAAACCATAAAGGAATACACTAATCGACTTCTTAACATTGCCAATCACGTCAGATTGTTGGGTTCCACTTTTAATGATTCAAGGGTCGTTGAGAAAATCCTTGTAATGGTGCCTGAAAGATTTGAGGCGACCATTACAACCTTAGAAAATACTAAGGACTTGTCCAGTACTACACTAATAGAGCTCTTAAGTGCCTTTCAAGCACAATAGTAACGACATGTTATGAGACAAGAAGGAGCTGTTGACAGAGCTTTACCTGCCAAGCATCAAGATGATGGACGATATAAGATAAATAAGAACAAGAAGCACCAACCAACAGATGGAGAAGGTGCAGCACACAACAACAAAAACAAAACAGGTAGCTTCAAAGGAAACTACCCTCCTGTAAGTATTGCGGCAAGATCGGACACACACCTTTTAGTGTTGGAGAAGGCCTGAAGCTAAGTATAGTAAGTGCAATCAGTTTGGGCATGAAGCAATCATTTGTAAGAACAAAACTCAGTAGCAGGATGTAGATGCTCGAGTTGTAAATGAACAAGAGGAGGATCAACTATTTATTGCATCATGCTTTGCAAGCAATGTTTATAGCAAATCGTGGTTGATTGATAGCGGATGCACAAATCACATGACTTATGATAAAGAACTCTTCAAAGAATTGAAGCCTACTCAAGTTGAAAATGTTTGAATAGGCCACGGTGGTCACATTCCAGCAAAAGGAATGGGAACTATTGCAGTTGAGACACAAACAGGTACAAAAACAATAACAGATGTTCTTTATGTACCAGACTTAGACCGAAACTTGTTAAGTGTTGGTCAATTGTTAGAAAAATTCAAACTTTATTTTGAAGCTAAATATTGCTTGATCAAGGATCCCTCAGGGCAGGACTTGTTTAAAGTCAAAATGAGAGGAAAAAGTTTCTCATTAGATCCATTTGAGGAAGAGAACATGTTGTATTCAGCAAAAGAAAATGTCATTGAGTTATGGCATAAAAGACTCGGGCACTATCATTATCAAGGGTTGTCAAGATGAAAAACTTGAAGATGGTGGAGAGCTTACCTGATCTGGAAGCAAATTCCACTGAATGTCATGCCTGCCAATTTGGTAAGCAACATAGAAAGCCATTTCCAAAATCAACCTCGAGAGCAAGCAACACAGAAAGCCATTTCCAAAATCAACCTCGAGAGCAAGCAACACAGAAAGCCATTTCCAAAATCAACCTTGAGAGCAAGCAACACAGAAATCCATTTCCAAAATTAATCTGGAGTGCCTCACAAAAGTTACAACTAGTTCACACTTATGTCGCAGGGCCTCAAAAGAAATCCATCACTACAAGGTAGCATCTATTACGTTCTTTTCATTGATGATTTTACAAGAATGTGTTGGATTTCTTTCTTGAAATTCAAGTCAAAAGTTGCTGGTGTATTCTAGAAATTTAAGAAATTGGTGAAAAATCAAACTAATCATAAGATTCAAGCTTTGAGGTCTGATAATAGGAAGGAATACAGTTCAACAAAATTTGATTCATTCTGTGAGGAGGACGTCATTGTGCATCAACTTACAACACCATACACACCAGAACAAAATGGTGTTAGTGAAAAAAGAAATAGATGGATAATGGAGATGGCCAGATGTATGTTGCATAAGAAGGAGTTGCCTAAGATATTTTGGGCAGAGGCAGCAAATACCGCTGTTTTTATGCAGAATCGACTTCCAAAAAAGCTTTAAAGGATAAAACACCATTTGAAGCTTGGTACGGGTTTAAGCCTTCACTAAGTTTTCTTAAAGTGTTTAGTTGTGTCTGTTTTTTCATGTTCCTCAGGTTAAACGTGAAAAACTTGACAAGAAGGCAATCATAGGCATCCATGTGGGTTATAGTGGAGTTTCAAAAGCCTACAAGGTCTATGATCCTCAAACAAGAAAGATGACAATTATAAGAGATGTTCATTTTAGTGAGAATGAACAGTGGGACCGGAAGAACTCTCAGAAATCAGGAAAACGCTCTCTAGAAGCAAACATCATCCCTCTTGAAAAGCAAAAAACAGAACACTGGCAGCAAGAACTAGAAGATGATCATCCAGTCAAGGGGAGAAGATTGTTATCAGATATCTATCAGAGGTGTAATGTTACCATCTATGAACCTGTTGGTCCCGTAGAAGCTTTTCAAGACCTAAAATGGAAGAAAGCAATGGAGGAGGAGATCTCCATCTTGTCTTTATGTTTTACATACAAAGTAGATTCAGATAAGCTTTTCTCAAAGCCCAAGCTTAACAAATGATCACCTATCCTACTATACCAAGCTCTTGGTGCTTGCTTTAGGCAATACATAGCCTTTTTTAGCAGATAGACTTTATCTTCATCACCGTGTTTCTCAAAGCTTGGGTGCTTGCTTTAGGCCACACAGTGCATAAAACGAGATAAGAAACTTACAACAAATAAAATATCAAGCCTTGTTGCAGTGAGATACATTAAGCATCCAATCAAGCTTCTATAATAACCTTTATCAACTTTGTCGGCTCCATCTTCTTTACAGAGCTTCTCTTTTTTATTCATCGGCATGCTCATCGACTTGCATTTCTCTATTTGAAATTTCTTCAGAATTTCCTTCGCGTATTTCTTCTGGCAAATGAACACTTCACTTTTGCTTTGCTTGATCTCCATTCCAAGAAAATAGGTCATAAGACCAAGATATGTCATTTCAAAAACTTGCATCATTTCTTCTTTAAACTCCTCAACTAGCCTTGTATTATGTTGCTTTATGTTGATGATCTTCTGGTAAGAGAAAATAATACAAGGCTGGTTGAGGAGTTTAAAGAACAGTGGGCTGGATGGATCTGTATACTTCACTTTTTTAGAGACGATGAAAAATAGCAACTCTAATACGATTGTCGTAACTGCAACACCTGGGGCCAATCTTGCTTCCGTGTTCTTTGGAGAACGTTCTCAAATTGGCTCCAACTTTGGTGAATTTGATAATTTGATAGATTATCCAACTTCAATGAATGTCAATGCTTTGATGGCTGACTTAACTGACATAGACGAGAAGTTTGCAATGATGGAGCAAGCCATTGAAGCCTTGAAGAAATCCGTTGATAACAAAAATCTTCATATTGCTCAACTTATGAACAAGTTGGAGGCCTTCACACCTGGAGTGTCAAGTCATGTCCCTACTTGTCCATCTGGTTTTGATCAACAAAACAAGGACGTTGAGGAATCTCTAGCGAAGACAAAATTTCAAAATGAGAAACAATCTGCTTCAATTGCAGCATTATCTGTCCAACAGCTACAAGACATGATAACGTATCAGGGCACAATATGGCGGAACACCACAAAGTTCCTTGTATTACTCCAAGTCATGGATTGATTGTCTATCAATGCTGACAAACTATCAACCACCAAAGCTACAACAAATTGATGAAAAGGGAAACCCGATGCAATATATCGCCCACTTTGTTGAAACTTGTAGCAATGCTGGAACACATGGTAACCTTTTGGTAAAATAGTTTGTTCGTTTGCTGAAAGGGAATGCATTCAACAGGTATATCGTCTTGGGAAATGAGTCCATCAATAGTTGGGAGCAATTCAAGAAGGAATTCCTCAATTGTTTCTACATACTCGCCGCACCATAAGCATGATAGAGTTGACAGGCACTAAGCAAAGAAAGGATGAGCCTGTGGTGGATTACATCAACCGTTGGAGATCATTGAGTCTGGATTGCAAAGATTGTCTTTCTAAAATATCTATTGTGGAAATGTGCATTCAAGGTATGCATTGGGGACTTCTATACATACAACAAGGAATCAAATCACAAACTTTTTAGGAACTTGATACACAAGCGCATGACATGGAGTTGAGCATCGCAAGTCATGGGAAAGAATCTCCTTTTGCCGATCTAACAAAAAAAGAAGGAGTTCAAGAAAGGTATGACCTCAAAATTCCAGACAAAGGAATCTATGGCGGTGAAATCAACTTTTATAAAGGTCACCACCAAGAAGAAACTAAAAGAGGAGAAAGCCCCAAGTCAATATCTGAAGGAGGAGAGGCGATGTCCAACCTTGAAAGAGTTAGAGGCCAAGCTCTACCTGTTTCCAGAATCAGACGTACCTATGATTCTTGATGAATTGCTAGCGAAAAAAGTCATTGATATTATTGAATCAAAGAGGCCCGATGAAATCAATAAGGTTGGTGATCCTAAATACTGCAAGTTCCATCGTGTCCTTGGCCACTCAACTAGTAAATGCTTTATCTTGAAGGAGAAAATCATAATGTTAGTAAGTGAAGGAAAAATCATCATTGACATGGATGAAACAGCGGAGGGGAATCATGCTAGTGTAGCACCAAATAAAAAGAAGTGCTCAAGGTCCCAAATTATGCCAAACACTATTTCCTTGCACTTCAGAAGTTTCACACCTATTGAAGTTGATTTTCCAAAGAAAACCCTAAAGGTTCACTAGAGATAGACAACAATGAAGTTGATGGTTGGACTCTAGTTACTCATAAGAAGTGGAGACATCAAGAAGTTCTTAGGACATGACTTCCTAAACAAAAGCAATAAGGAGTGATATGAATCAACTACAACCATCAAAAAGTGTCAAGCTTTGTACTAGCCAAAAAATAAATGGTTCTTTATCGCAAAAGGTTCGACGACCCATTACGTTAGATGAATTCTTTCCTAAAAATTTCCTTCGTGGTAGTTAATTTGGTGCAACATATGTTGTTTCCAGCACAGACGAAACAAATGAGAGCAAAGGCGAGCATAATCCAGCAATAACACAAGAACATCAAACTGATGAAAAAGTTGCCCCATGTTGTGCTACAATTGCCTTCACATATGATGACTTGTTGTTAGGGTCTAAACTACATAACATACATTTGTTTTGTCACGCCTCGATCCTACACCCTGGACGCGACTAGCACTCGAGAGCCATTGTTGTCCCCAAGCGAACCATTGGCCTGACTAAATAATAGATAACTCAAATGTCTCAAAAATAAACTCATAAATGTTTAAAGAAACATCCATATGGACAAAAGAGGCAACTCAAGTCTCAACATAAACAACTGAAATTGAAAATACTCACGAACTACTGTCTATCTATCTATGAAGCCTCTAATACTATAAGGGATGTTAGGACAAGAGCCTCGATAATCCTAACAAACTGAAATAACTAAAGATAAATAAGGGATCCTCCGGAAGTAAGGAGGCTCACTGAATAACTCTTGAACTCAACTGGATCAACGAAGCGCTGGTTGATGATCTTGATTACCTATATCTGCATCGTGAAACAATGCAGGCCAAATGGCATCAGTACATTGATTGTACGAGCATGTACGGGGAAAACTGAACATAACATCATAACTTGAACTTTGGAAAGAAGGAAACATACTTACCTCGACTCTACTCAACTCAACCTCAACTGTTAGATACTCAACTCAATGCAGTATAAAAACAACAATAAAGATACAGTTTATATAAAGCATTAAATAGTATGACCATTTCTACCCACAATGGTTACATGGTTTATAGGGGCTGTGAGTTGTTTGAACTCTCCCATATCGGTGCTCAATACTACTCCCAAAATATAACTTAGCTCATATGTTTTAAATATTTCCTCATCCTCAACTTTGAGATTATTACCCTTCTGAAAAGAGATAGTACTCAAAACTCCCCATGAACTCTTTTGGAAATTGGTGTTTCCTCTCATCTTAAATGTAAAAACATTTACTCTTGGGAATACTTAGTTCCCATATATCATTTAAAGAAAATGAACTCAACTTTACTTTCTGCGCCCCTAACCCTTAAAACACACTGTAACTTTCGGCGGGCTAGTCCGTGCTCGTCAAATGATGTCGGTGATTCGCCGAAAGGTCCTTCTCATCGTTGACATGCCATTTTTCTGGGAAATTTTTTACCCAATCCTTTTGGCGAGCCCGATCTGTCTCGCCAAAGTGATTCAGCGACTCGCCGATCAGTTCGGCGAGTCTTTCTGCAACCTAGTTTCTGTAACTTTTCTTGAACTATTTCTAACATTCTACGATATTTTTGCAGATTTAGCTAGAACCAACTTGGATATGATGCCCCACAAAAGAGCACATGGAATAGTTATTAATGAGGGGCAACTTCCCCTTCTAAAAAGGGAAAGAAGGCACATCCCAAAGGAGGCAAAGGCAATGGCAAAGAGCCCGTATCCGAGGTACCGGAGCACAACTCTAGCAGCGAGGGAAAATCCTTTGACTCCCGGGCTGCATTCTCTAAGCCTGAGGATGACCAGCCTCTACAGTCCCGACGTGATGAGATTCGTTCTCGAGTTCTCCAGGATTTATCTAGGATCCTAAAGGCCACACCTCCTACTGATGATACAGTGGTTCTTGAGCCATCGGTTCAGGGTCCTTCCCCTATGATACTCAATCGGCTAAAGGTAGTGGGATTGAGGACGATTCTAGAGGAGAAGCTGCTATCCACAGAGGGACTAGATGGAAGGTATCCCAATGTATGGGACACTCTCCGATTCCATAGATTCGAGCAGTTTACCAGGCCCCAAGGCCCATACATTCCTACATGGGTTTGGGATTTTTACGCAGCATATGGTGACCTGGTACCCAAGGGGAAAAAGAAGGCTAGTACTTTTAGATCGGTAGAGTCCATCATGGTACGGGGAACATTAGTGAGATGCAGCAACGATTATATCAATGTTGTATTTGATAGAAGGTCAATTTTTGACTACCCAAATTTGGCTACCACTACGACACCTTTAGATGATCTCAAGGGCTGGCTTGGCCCCCTCATTTCTGACACCACCCCGAGGTGGATTAAGGTAGGAGCTCCGATTGAGAAGATGGAGTTGAATGTAGCTGCACGGTACTGGTTTGGATTCATTAGCAGCTTCATTATGCCATCACAAAATGAGTCCATCCTCTGCCATCCAAAGGCGGCCTGCCTTGGGTCAATCATAGCACCGAGGAGCATTGACTTGGGACTCATCATTGAGCAGGAGATGACCATAAGGGCTAAGCAGCGCGAGACGTCCCTTCCATTCCCAGTCCTGATTACGGAGCTATGCCGGCGTGTTAGAGTTCCTCGATACGAGAAGAGAGACATCAAGGTCACCCCCACATCCTCCACAGACATCTGGCATATAGAGGCCGAGTACACTCGGGAGGAGGCAGACATAAGGTGAGCGGCCCGAACGGATACATCCCCGGAGGTTGATGTTGATTCGATACCTGTAGAGGCACCTTTGCCTACTCCGGCCTCTGAGCCTTCAGTTACTCCCGCTTCCACTTCCTCCCAGGTTCCTGGTTCATCTACTGCTTCCCAACCCATCAGGATTACTCAGGCCATGATCCTGAAGATGGGGCACTTAGCCCATTCTATCGATGTGCGGGCTACCCGGTTGGAGGCTAAGGTACCTTGGATGATTGAAAGGGCTATCCTAGCTGCATTGACACCCCTCCAAACATCTATTGACACTCTCACAACGGGAGTAGAGACTTGTGAGAGTCGACAGGGGGCTACTTCAGAGGTGACGACTTTGAAAGCTGAGGTTTTTGATTTGAGAAAGGATGTGGACTACTTGAAGTCCATAGACTTCACTTCATTTTTGGAGACAACTGATGATATGGATGCCCTGGCTAGTTCTGAGATACCCTCGAGCACCACCGGAGATGTGCCTATGGATGATGTGGCATTTGATGAGTCGGAGACAGAGACAAATGAGGAGCATCTAGAGGGGAAAGAGGAGACCATCTATGGAGACCTGCCAGACCTAGAGGAGACGATTGTACAGTCGATCATTCAGACATCACTGACAGAGACGTCCATGGAAGGCCCTAGTAGAGCCAGTGCTGTTAATGTGACCCTGGGCACTGATACCCCGACAGATGGAGCGACTGTGTAGATATGACCTTTCTTTACCTCCCTCTCTGTTATCTTTATTGACTTTTTCTGTTTTGTTACATTTGAGGACAACTGCATTTTTGTTTGTGGTAGGGTGAGTTATTTCCACACCTACCTCTTGTGACTATCATTTTGTATATATTGGGCTTTTGTGTTATAAATTGTGTTGTTGATTTCTATTTTGTGGATGTTTGAGCTTATGGCTCCTTGTTTTGAATAGAAATGGTCTTGACCCATCTAAAAATATTTTGCCACCTCTTGTTGTGTTTGAATGTGGCTGTTCTTATGCAAATTTTAGTATTGGTTATGATCAATACCAATGACTTGAATAGTGCTCTTAATCGAACAAAAATGAATGTGCGGCCACAATGAGGCTAAATGAAATTGCATAGATAATATGTGAACTTTTTGCATCTCGTTGTGACTAGCTGATTATCGAATGGAGTCTCTTGTGATGAACATTGCACACTAGTGAAAGTGTGGAGTCTTGTTTGATATTGGTGTCAATGCCTTGTGTGATGAGCATATAGTGAACCTTGTGTGATGACACCTAGAATTTACCCCGTTGGTCCGGTTGACTAAGTGATGCAAGCTCTTGAAATGTTCTTAGGCAACAATTTTGAAGAGTGAAGCAATTTGACAATATACCTCTTTTGTGGCCAAACCTTGTGAGATGTGTGAACTTTGCTTGAACCCCTTTGAGCCTTATCCTTTTCTTGGAAGAAACTTGATGCAATTGTAACCTCTCTTTATCTATTCACCCATAATCCTCATGAAGTGTGGTTTGTTTGAATTAGGGTTGTGGTGAAAAAAGATAGTAAATCAAGAAGTGTGAAGAAGTCCCCCTTGATCCATGGTTTTGAAAAATATGGAACCCCTCCATACAAAAAAAAGAAAAGAAAAGAATAACGAAAAAGAAAAAGAATGAAAAAGTTGTGAAATAAAATTGTGAAAGTGCAAAAGAAATAGGGTGTTCGGTATTCCATTGGAAGTGAATAATGGGGTGAATTTTGAGCATGAGTGAAAATGTTGAAGAAAAGGAATGAAAGTGATGTTCATACCACATTCCAGGAGGATAGTAGCCACTGAGCCTAAATGACCATACCTTTACACTCAGCCCCGTTACAAGCCTTGAAAAGACCTTTTTGATCTTGAGTGAGCTGAAGTGAATGTTGATTGGAAAATAAGGGAAAACCTATGGATGAAGTCATGCATGTGTTCATCTTTTTGAGTGTGATAGTTGTATGTGATTCCGAAACTATAAATTGTTGAACAATTATGTGTGAATATGGAATCATCTTTGTTGTAAGGGCATTTGAGTACCTTTGTTGAGCTTGAACTTGCATTTGAAGCAAGTATTGTGAACTTGAAAATCTTTGATAATAGTGAGTCACAACTTGAATCTTTGAGTGCACAATTGATCCTTGCATGAGTAAGTTGAATCTTGTTGTGTGTATTCATGATTGAGTCTTTTGTAGCACTGTTTGAGACATCATTTTTTGAACTGCTGAACTTGAGCTTTACTTGAGGACAAGCAAAAGTTTAAGTTGGGGGTGTTGATGAGTTCGAGATTTGGACTCATTTAGGGCTTTGTTTATATAGAATTAGTGTCCTCAAATGCCTAATTTGTGCCAATAAATGGCATAAAACCCTTGTATTTCAGGTTTATGGATTGTGGAACAAAGCAAAGACACTAACAAGCAAAAAAGGAACAAAACAGGCTGAAAGGATGAAGAAAGGCAGCCTGGTGATCGCCAAGTGAACTTGGTGAATCGCCGAATGGCTATTTGATCGCCTAGAGTTCCAGTGTGCCAAGCCCTGAGGGAAGAAATCAAGTCGGCGATGGAAAAGAGCAGTCGGCAGATCGCAGAGTAGTTCCATGATGCAGTGCTAGATCGCCCAAAGTTACAGACCTTGAGGATGCTGAATGCCAAGGCAGAAGGGCGATGGAAGTGACCAAAGGGCGGCTCGCCGAGTGGTTCGGCGAGCCCGACTTACTTCACCGAGTGACTCTTCGCAGCACATTTTTGGCGACTATAAATACATTTTTGAACATTTAGTTTAGTATCTTAGCCCATATATTTTTAATCTATTTTTGAGTTTGGAACTATGAGACAAGTTTTCTCTAGGTTTTCCTAAGTTTTAAAGAATTGAAGTTTTTCAGTTTTAAGAAATTGGAGGTGGGTCTTTGAGATTCTTCGAATTGGAGCGTTGTAAGGATGAATCTACTCTTACCCAGTTGATGGATAATCAATTTGGTAATGGGTTTTACCTTTTTATGATGTCTAGCTAAAACCCCAATTCTTGGGGTGTGATTATGTGATTATGAGCTGATTTAGTTTATGTGTATTGCTAATTGTTAGTTTAAATGCTATTTAGAAGTGAGTTTAATCATTAATTGTGGTTTAATTTAAGACTTGTAGTTGCAAATGCATTACTAGCTTTGTGTTCTTGGCTTGCTCGAGAGAGAGGTTTTAGAACTAAGGTTTTTGATTGATGGTTTGTGAGTATTGGGTTGACCTGGGTTCAGCTCGAGAGAGTAAATCCTAAACCCAATCCCACACATTCAGCTCGAGAGAGTGAATGGACTAAGGCATGGGTTGTTCTTATTTTGCATGCTTGTTGATGTTCGAGAGAAATCAACTTGATTCGGGGTAAATTGTTCGAGAGAAAGTTTACCTCCACTATAGCCTAGCTTACTCACTAATATCTAGCTATTTTCTAATAGTTGCAATCACCCATTTGTCTATATTTACCTATAATCGAATCACATCCCAAGAACCCGTCTCATTATTGTTATTTCGTATTGTTTGCCACTGTTTGTAGTTGATATTCAAAACCAAAACCTCACATTTGACATTCGTGTCACCCCTTTAATTTAATGATGTCTTTATTCGATAATGTTTATTCCTATGAATGATTTGATCATGTTCATACTTCCCAATTGACTCTTGAACACGTACCGCTCCATGTGGATTCGACCCCAACTCATTTAGTTGAGGTTTATACTAATTTTTACGATAGTTGAACACCTAGAATTGGATGAGTGTGCTTGAAATGTTAAATCAATGGCTCGAGGTAGCGAATTATGAAGGGTAAATCAAACCCAACATATATGCCTAACCTTATTTGGGGGCCATCTTAGTGCGCTGAGGTGGTGCTACTAGCACATATACAACACATCCAAAAATTAGTAAATGAGCAATATTTGGTTCATGACTAAACACCAATTGTGACGGAGAGTATTTATTATAATGAGTCAGTCTGAGAAGAACAAATGATGATGCATGTAAGATAGCATAACCCCAAACGGTAGTGGGCAACTTAGTTTTCATAAGTAGTGGTCTTGCTATCAATTGTAAGCGCTTAATAAATGACTCAGCAAGGCCATTTTGAGTATGAACATGAGCTACATGATGTTCAACTTTTATCCCTATTGATAAGCAATAATCATCAAAATCTCGGGACGTAAATACTCCAGCATTATCAAGGCGAATAGCCTTAATGGGATAATCTGAAAATTGTGCTCTTAATCGTATTATTTGTGCCAATAATTTTGCAAACGCCAGGTTGCGAGACGATAAGAGGCACACATGAGACCATCTTGAAGATGCATCTATTAGGACCATAAAATATCTAAACAACCCACTAGATGGGTGAATAGGTCCACAGATATCCCCATGTATATGTTTTAAAAATTGAGAGGATTCAATGTTAACCTTCAGTGGTGATGGCCTGGTAATCAATTTGCCTTGACAACAAGCAACACATGAAAACTCATCACTCGTAAGAATCTTCAGATTCTTTAATGGATGTCCATTTGAATTTTTAATGATTCGTCTCATCATTATTGATCCATAATGGACTATTCGATCATGCCATAGCACAAAAACATTTAAATTAGTAAACTTCTTATTTACGATCGAATGTGCTTCGATTGTGCTAATTTCTACATAATATAAGCCATAAGATAAGGTTGGTAATTTCTCCAAAACACATTTCTGGCTTGAGACATTCTTGGTTATACCAGGGTATTCAATATTCATTTCATTTAGTGTTCCAATTTGATATCCATTTCGGTGGATATCTTTAAAACTTAACAAGTTTCTTGGGGATTTAGAAGAGAACAACACATCTTCTATAACAAGTTTTGTCCCCTTAGGCAGAAATATAGTAGCTCTTCCGGAGCCTTCAATCAATTTCGAATTACCAAAAATTGTAGTGACATTTGCTTTTCTTCTAAGCAAGTAAGAAAAATATTTCTCATCTTTAAATATGGCATGTGTTGTTCCACTGTCAACTACAAATATCCGCATGATTGACTATTAATCCAAACGAAATTTGGGGCATATCCATATTTTTTCAAAAAAGATATAAACAAAGTAAAATATTACTATTAAACATGGCTATTATATTTACAGAGATTAGAAAAACATAAACATACCGACTGGTACAAGCAAACAGAAAAGGAAATTATCTAGATTATCGCGGGCTCGCCACTGATCGTTTTTCCTTCAGGGAATAGAAAGAAATCAGCTACATCCAGATGCATAGGCTCAACATTATCTTCAGAGATGAAATTTGCTTCTGCATTATTATCCATTTTATGTATGGGCTCAACTTTATCTTTAGAGGTAAAGTTTGCTTCTGGATTATTATCACTCTTTTTCAAGGATGCCTGATAGAGCTGAACCAAACACTTAGATGATCGATAGGTACGTGATCAGTGCCCCATTCCTCCACATCTATGACATACTCTTTCTGAATTTTTCTTTTGCATCACTTCTTGTCTTTCATCCTTCCTTTTATACTGCTGGTCATTTTTTGGTGCAAGACGACCATCATAATTATAATTTATTTTACGACCACGACCATGACCGGGGCCACGATCACGATTGGAGCCACAACCTCTTTCTCGCGGGTGATAATTTGCCTGATTCACTTCAAGGAGTGACATAGAACCAACGAGCCGACTTTCATGATTTTCATCAACATGTCGTTATGTTGTTCAGCAATAAGAAGATGTGAAAGTAATTCAAAATATTTTTTAAAACCCATTTCTCGATATTGCTATTGCAAGAGCATGTTCGCGGGAGGAAATGTGGAGTATGTTTTCTCAAGCTTAGTATGTTCAGTGACATCTTCTCTGCATAAATTTAGCTGTGATATAATTTTATACATGGAAGAATTATATTCAGTTATACTTTTAAAGTGTAGTAACCTTAAATTGAACCAATCATGACGCGCCTGTGGAAGAATGATCAACTGCAGGTGGTCATATCTATCTTTCAAATAGTGAGGTATTGCATTTTCAACCCCTCATCAAGATGGTGCCGGAGAAATATCATAGCTTTGACACGATCTTGGTTGGATGCCTGGTTATTATCTTTGATGGTGTCTACTAGAGTCATCACATCCAGGTGGATTTTAGCGTCTAGTATCCATGACAAGTATCATTTTTCCGATATATTCAAGGCAACAAATTCAAGTTTAGAAATATTAGACATTTTTAGAAAAATAAATTCTTACCACGTTATCAAATAACTACTTAGCAAACTAAGATTAACAAACTAAATTGAAAAGAAGAACAATAGAGAGTACACAAGCAAAGAGATAGAGAGTATTGTATTTCAATATGTATATATTCATTAGTAAATGTAGTGGCTATTTATAGCCATAAGCTAATGTACAAATGTATAACTTGGCCATTAATTGGTCAAGTGATGGTAGTCCTCCAAAGGGTGGTTCCCACATGACATGCATCTTTGCCTTACACCATAACAAGTGATGAAAGTCCTTAAATTGGTGGGCTTCACGTGGCATTCGGCCATCCACCTTTGTTTTACAACAGAAATACTTTTATTTAGTTTCACAAATCGATTTTTTTTAATTCGACCAACTAAGGAAACAAAAACATTCTTCCGTAAACATCTAAATAATATTTTATCGCATGTTATGATATAATACATGTTATTCTTGACTAATTGGTTCAAATTTTGCTATCTTCCCATAAGTCCATAGTTTAAACATGGACAAAGCATCTTTTTGTGTATATGTTTAAGGCAAGTGAGCTACAATATTTATATGTTAGGTAATGTAATTGTACTAAATTTATCCTCATTTTTGTTTTTCCCTTTTAATTACTTAAGTATATTTATAACAAAAAATTATCGAAATAGTGTCACATTACACTCTTCAACCTAAGAAAACACAATGGTCTTTGACTAGGAATAAATTTGAATTCCACTCCTACATAAATGGAGAAGACAATCATTGGGAAAAGTCTATGAAACTTATTTTATCTATTTTCATTATAGGAAAAACTACAAGATATGGCAAACATCAATATACATTTAAGAAAAATAGCTATATTTTGTTTTTTTCATGTTGTATGGTTATACTTACACAATAAATAGTAAAGTTACTTATAGACAAATAAATAATTTATTTTATTTTATTTAATATAAATAAATATTAAAAAGGAAAGTTATTATTACATGCCTAATTAATTATGTCATGCATGTTTTACGTGATCTTTTCCCATGTTTATCATCATCAATATTTTCTTTTTCATCAATATCTTTGTATTACATATTTTCTGATTTTCTTCCCCCAAATTCCTTCCAATTCAAGATCTTTTTGCATCATTCTAGGAGCGATTTTTGTGATTTGTATCCATCAAGTATCTTTTAATTACATTTTTATCTCATTCTTATGAATATTATATTTCTATACATCTATATTTTCATCTATTTTCATAGGGTTTTTATTGAAGAATTTGTTTTTCTATTACAATGGCTGAAATTTGTATTCCGAAGAGGGTTACGAGAGGTATACATTGATTTGATAAATCATTGGATGAACTACCTTATTTTGATTTGTGTATTACTCAACAACAAGCCAAAATTCCAGGCTCTGTTGCTGCAATAATGGAGAACGAAAGAAGAACAAAGAAGGTTAATGACCCTATACTTTTGAATTTACTTGAAGAATCCGAACATGCAAAATTAGTAAAGATGAAAGAAGGTTCAAAACCTTTAAAAGTGAAAACCAATCTTGAAAAAAGAAAAGTCAACAATCTTGATTCAAGTGGGAATGAAAAAAGAGTAATCCAGCAGGAACATGAGGCAAATGAGATTAAGATTTGTTTGCTTTATTTTTTAGTTTAATATCATATATATACTTATATATCTTGGTACTTGTATTGTGTGACATTGTCATTATGGATAATTCTCTTGTATTGAAATAGTTAAACAAATTGAATTCGTATGTGTATAGTCGTAAAAAATGAGTACATGAAGAACATGAGCAAAACGAGATTGAGGGTTGTGTAATTGTCAATTGCGTATATAGTAGAATATTCATATACATAGATACTCGTAATATAATATTGACAAAAATTGAACTGGTAATTTGTGAATACAAGTGTGTGTGTGTGTGTATATATATAATAGTTGTAAAAAAAAATAGTACACAAGGAATATGAGGAAAAAGAGATTGAGGTTTGTGTGATTAGCAATTGTGTATATAGTAGAATATTTATATATGTAGATACTTTTATTGTTATATAAACACAAATTGAAATGTTGATTTGTGAATGCAATTATATCTGGATACATAAGTACTCTATCCAATTTAAAAGATTGATTAGGGAATACAAGTAAAGTTGAATATATTAATACTCTATTTTTATAATTAAATACTTGAGTTAACACTAAATCTCAAGTATTACAGGAAAAAATTGACCAAAAAGAGATTGACATTTGTTGGTTTTTTCAATTTTTTACATAGATGATTACTTATAGAGTTTGACATCCACACATTGTATTAATTTTCACTGTTCTTGCTTTTGAGTTCTCCAATGTATCCATCTTTTATTTAACAACAACGTATATGTATACTATATTGGTGTATTCATTTTTATTTAACAACAGTGTATCCATTTTTTAAATTGTTGTGATCTTTTGTTAAATTTCTTTACTTTACATTGTTTGATATATTAATACATTAAGTTTTAATAAATACTTGTACCTTGGATATATTAAAACTTTAAGTTTTATATGCTAATTGTACAAAAATACATTCTTCATTTGTAGGGAATCAAATTCTATGTGTTAGATCGTCCGATTGAAGCCCCGCATATGCAGATATACGAAAATCATAACATAGTTCATGATTTGAAGAAGAATCTTTCACATGTGTAGTTTAATAAAATTAAGAATACATGTTTTGATGTGTATACTCGTATGCATAAGTGTTGTGTTCAAAATCAAATCTTTAAGTGCTTTAATGGTTTGTGAGTTGGAGGATAGTTCATCAGATACTTTGTTCATTCGTATAAATTAGACCATATTTTGATTTGGTATTCAAGAGTTTGCCATCATATCTTACAAAAATGATATGAATACAACATTGATGGAGTTCACCTATTTAAAAATCAAAATACTTACATTCATTCACAAATACAATAATTTGCTCACATACAGTAACTCGAGTTAAGAAAACAAAAGTTTACGAATACATTTATGACGCCTCAATAAGAACTATGAAGACAACAAGAAAATGGAGTATGATGCACCACAATTTCCGTTAAACTAATTAGAATATGATCGGATATGTCTTCATATGAGTAATTATTAGTTGTTAAGTTAATAATGGGAAGTTGCTCGTTTTATGGACATAATATAAAGACAATGTGCTATGTTACAAACAATTCCTTTTTTAGTTCATTGTAATTAAAGTTGTATCAATGTATAAACAGAAAAATAAAAAACGTATACAAAAAATATAGCTACAAAAAGATATAAATTGTAGTCATTTTTTGTAAATAGCATACTTATAGCTATTGAACTTTAATAACCCTATAAATATAGTCATTTTTGTAAGTTGCTCTTCATTATAAACGTCTTTCCCTTAATTTTAAGCAACTCATTTTTCTTTAAAAAGTTTTATTTAAAAGGTTTAACCAACCAAACAAAAAAAATATAAAAGCATTTTCCCAAAGTACCAAACACACCCCTAGGGGCACACCAATCTTTTAAGTTCTACCTTCGTTTCCTATTGACTCACCACCCATTTCCTAGTTTCTTTCCTGGCTACTAGAACTAATAACAAACATCAAAGAGTCAAAAGGGATCGTTTGATTGCTGGTTAGGAGCTTATTTATCCGTGCATTAAATCCTAGATAATTTGTATCATGTTTGCTAACATAAATAAGCTATATATGAAATTGAACACGCCAAAGACTGTTTGGTTAGTTTAGAATTAACAAATACATATACAAGTTGTGAGAACCTATTATATAATTTTATGCAAGATAAAAACTAAAATAATTATTCCATGCATTTAATCTCTACATAACTCTAACCAACAACCAACAAACCCTAAGGAGTCGTTTGGTAGGATGTATTAATTAAAATAGTCCTTGGATTAAAATTTAATCCACCCAATACAATGTTTGGTTGCACAATTCAACTCAAACATACCTAATACATGGATAACTTAATACACCATATGTGGTCTTAGCTAATACCAAGGATACCTAGGGATTACTAATACCATGTTTAGTAAGCCTTGGAAGGCAACAAAATGACTGAAATGCCCCTCAATTTCTTTATACACTCTTCAGAATTGGTAAATAAACCCATGATATTCTGCTTTTGGTGCCTTTCCTTTTTCTTTGGCGGCCTTTTTTCTTCTGTGTAGCAGCGTAGGGACATCTTCACTATTAGCCAGCTCCAACTATTTGCTTTTCTAACAAGGTTTGAACTTTTTTCTTTTCTTTTGTTCTTGTTCCCAAAATGGTTTCTAAATAGGTGTATTGAGATGTGCTTAAAAATTAAATTAGTATTTTGTGGGTTGAAACTTTTTATGTTTAAAATTTATGGATTTCTGCTCATTTTATGTGTATTGATTTTGTTTATGTCATAATACTATATATAAATGGAAGAACATGAAAATATGTCATAATACTATATATAAAATAAAAAAATCAAATTATAATTCAAGGTATAATTGGAAATAAGCTTCTTGTAGAATTTTAGACCACACACAAAATTAGGTGAGAAATAATGAATCAAACACGTGATAAAAAATAATCCCTACATTGTTAATCCCTGCATTGTTAATCCCTGTATTATCAATCTTTCTACCAAACGACCCCTAAGAGGGTAGAAAATCATCCGATCAGCCCCAAAGAAAGAAGAGATATTTTACTAAAACGTTATGTCCAACAAGCTGTGATTTGAATCTGGGAAAATTTCCAGCGAACAGCAGTCTTTTTACCTCGAAACATGTTATAATGCAGAAGAAAATTAATGAGCAGAAGCTCAAAAAAGGTAAGTCTCATAAAAGACACTTGTTAATACATTTTCACCACCTGCCAAAGCAACGGTTCAATAGAACTTACTGATTTTAGAATGAGTCAAGAAAAATAACTTTTAATCGTCCTCCTCTTGGTCAAAATCTTTAACCTTTACATCAGCGTCCTCTCCATACTGGATGCAGTTGTCAATCTGAGATAAGATGTACTGTATGCTGCAAAATGGTAGAGAACATTGGTCTTGGTCATTAAGACTACATAGCACAAAAGGTGCCTTTCAACAGGCTATGTACATACACGTTCGCACAAATGAGTTATCATTCTACTGGTGGTTCAAACATCTAATGTATGTATCCCAAATGTCAGGAAGTTCTTTGTACTCTTTAAGTTTACCAACCAAGCAATTTCAATAAGAAAAGGCAAATATCTAGACACTACACGCACATATATCACACTACTGTCAACTTCACATTGTTATTTGACAACACTACTATGAGAACCCAGAACAGGAAGCAGGGAATGAAAAAATGAGCACCAAGTACACATTGACAGAATTGAGACACTAAAAACATCAATAAATTCATATTTTCCATAAGTAAATCAAGCTTTAAAATTCAATCAACGGGCCAAACAAACCTCTGCTTCCCATGTAGAATATACTAAGGACCCATCTGACCATAAAAAATATTCACTTTTTTCAAGAATATCTTCACTCTGTTCATATCTGATAAATGCATAATCCAGTTCTATTTCTGCCAGTGGTTTTGTTGATTAGCATTTTTTTCCTTTCAAAATTCTATGAAATTGTGTACAAGAAAAACTGGTATAATCGTAGTGGCATGCACCTAGTGGTGTAGAGCAGTTTTAGGAATAAAATTCTTTTGCTAGCTTTTACGATGTCATTATAATCACCAACTAGAAGGCTGGACCAGAATCATTTAAACATAGGGCAATGCAGTTAGGGGTCGTTTGGTAGAGTGTATAACAATAATGCTAAATAGAGTGTATTAGTAATGTTTGCATTAGCAATGCATGTATTAGTTATGCTTGCATTAATTATACATAGATTATTATAATGCATTGTTTGGTTTGATGCATTAAAAATAGTATGTATTGCATTAAAAAAATTATTTACAAAAATACCCTTCACTTTTATGGTGGAAAAGATGTAAAAGAGGTTTAGAGGGGTAATTGAGTCTTTTATCATATTAATACATGCATTAAAACCATTGCATTGCTAATACCTAGAAATCCACGGTATTAGCAATGCACACCTTAATATACAATAGAGTGTATAACTAATGTAAGCATTAGTTATACATAGGTTGAAAAAGAGAACCAAACAAGGTACTAGTAATACACAAGGCTAATACATGCATTATTTTTCCTAATACACTCCCCAAACGACCTCTTAAAGAGTTGTTTGAGATATTATTAGTCAAGTTGAGTGATTTTGCTAGTTTTTAGAAATTGGTATAAATCATATTTCATGTTTATTTAGGAAAAGTACACTCAAACATTAACATTATTCCTCATATTGTTTGAAAAAAGTATAATCTAACACAACTGCAACTTCAAAATTTCAAATAAAGTAATTTTTTTAGGTTTCTATGGCCAAATGCCTACTCAAATTTACCACCCGAGTATATTACCTGCTCTCTTTTCTCAGGTCAAGAGGGATAAAGCTCACCATGCTGTACTGGTCCACCTGTACACAAGAAAATAACAGCCATTACAAATCACTTTCTTCTTATATCTTTTCATTAGAAAAAAGCCATGAGTCAAGTACAGCGAAATCAGTGGCAGATAAGGCATATCCTACGAGCCTATACAATCTCGTATCTAACTTAGGAGAAAGAACCTCTTTAAGTTGTCATTAAGTACCAAAAGAGAATAATGAGGTACAAAAGACATGATAGTCAATTCAATAACTAATACACAAATTCTTGGAAACATCATAACTGTCAGAGCTTACCACTTCAATCAATGATTTGTTAAGCTTTTGAAATTGTGGAGCCATTCGCTGATTCAATTCTGCCAGTAACAGATGCGGCTCTGGATTCAAGTAACTAAAGGAAAAATATATTTTAATAAACTCTAAAACAATGAAGGGACAAAGACATAAAGAAGATGGTTATAGTAGGACTAACTTCTCAACTTCCTTTTTGTTTGTCACAAGATCCATTTTTGAGAGGATGTTAACATGGGGTAGTTCAAGTTGAACCATAGCAGAGAGTGAAGCCATACAACCACTTATGAATTTGGTCACATCTGTAATAAACTGAGATACCAAAAGAACATGAACATCCATGGACAACAGAAGGGGAGGGAAAAAAGAAGAGGAGATTCAACTTGTAAAGATCACACACCTGAGAATCAAGTAAATATACAACACAAACATTAAAATTTTTACGCCTTAGGTGTTCCACGAAGTTCTTCAGCACAGGAACATGTGAGAAAAGCTCAATCTGGCCTATATAATGATGTGAAGTAAGTAATCTTTATATATATGTGTCTATGTGTCTGTGAGTGCATCTGTGCATATCTTTCTACAAATATGTTTGTTAAGAGACAAGTCTACTGGTCAGTGTAGAAGTTTAGATAGTGGGTATTCATAATCAGGAGACAAATGTCCAAAGAGCAAAAATATAACAATGTAGAAATACAGTTGGGAAACTTGAAAGTACTTTTCCTGAGTTAAGTAGAAATTACATGAGTGCAATGAACTAATATAAATTGCTTGATCATATTTAATCTTCAGTGATTTGACAAGAGAAGGAGAGGAAACACCATAACTATTTCCTTGGGATAGAAAGATGGAGCCCAATGAGTGGAAAAGGTAGGAGGTTCTCAGATTGATGTGAGCCTTAAGTAATGCATTTACAAATAACAAAATCTTAAGTTCTCATCTCATATCTAAGATTGCTCCATCACTGTACAATAGAGTAGAAACTTCTTAATCTCGTAAGTTGCATAACCCATTATCTCAATATTGGAAGTACGATAGAACAGATAACAGAATCTCAAACTCTCTCATCTCACTAATTTTTCTTTTACTAAACAACTGTCTACTATCCAGTAACAGGATATGCAATCAGCTTCTAAGATCAGTCAACACTCAACATGAACTCTATCCTTGACTAATCATCAGGAGTATGTATCTGAGCATACAATATTCATTCACTGATAATATACTCACGAGAAACAAGGAGGGATGTCATGGACATGAACATGGCAATAAGAATTAGACAAGTATCTCAAAATCAATTCAGATGCTTTGATACGAATGTGTGCAGTAGTACAACATTCCAAAGTCATTTAACAAGAAACAACTAGCCCTTGATTTTAATCCATGAACTATCTAAATGGCAAGCATATGTAAAGACAATTTTAAGGAAAAACACAACTGCTAGTCAAACTCTCCGAGATGGTCCACCATCCTATGTCCCCAGAGTATTTACTTACACGAGGTTATGTTAGTAATATTCGAGGTTAGTATCTTAGCCTACTACTAATAAAATTCTGTAGTCTACACATGAGAGTTAGCAGTAAATGTGTAAAGGAAAAATATTACATACCTATATGATGATTGTACTACTGCTAATAAGAACAACAAGTATGAGAGGGGAAAAGTACAAGTACCTGGGCAGTCAAAGACTAGGTAGTCATCATCCAAGTAGTTTTCCAACTCTTCTGTTAGCCACTCGTCCAAATTTTCTTCAAGATGTCTGAGATCACCATCAAGGGCATACAAATTTGATCAGGGACAAAAATAGAATGTTAAAGTTTCCATTCAATAGAACTGGGACTCAAAAAACGACAATCTTTTAGGGAAGGATACTCCATGCAATACATAAGGCCACCATTTGGTCCCAAACCAAGTTCTTCCATAACATCATCCAGTGAGATGAGCTCTCTGATGTCTGCAGCAAATATCAGTAAGTTGATTCTAGAATTAAGACACATATACAGAGCAAACTAATTACTTAAAATAATTTATCGCCACTTAAATAACTTAAAATGCTTCATCTCTACTCACCCATAGCCACTGGATAGTCAAAATTCTCTGCAGCAGGATCTAGGTTCACAATATGGATAGTGCGTCGTGTGGTCTCACAATGTTGATACAAACTCGAGCAGTAAGTGGACTGTAAAAAAAATGTAGTCTAGCTGAAACTAACGATACCAGGACATCCAGGTATAAATCAAGGGTAAGTCCATTACAGTAACATGAAACAATATAATTCAGGTATCACCTTTCCACTGCCGGCAGGGCCAATAACCAACTGTGCATAGCCCATGATCACTCCCTTTTATGTTCCTTCTACACGTGGCAAAGAGATCAACTGAAGACACAGGTTCTGAGAAAACTGAAAATCTGAAAGACGCCAAGAACTGCAACTAACATGTATGTTGCACACCACACACCAGCCGCGAACAAGAAGCTTAGTACATCAGCGTGTCCCATAAGCATAATCACGAGAAAAGAAACATGATAATATCACCTGAACTACCCATTAATAGAGTCAAAAAGAAAAAAAAAAGTATAGTTGAAAACGGCTAAAAAGAATTTCTATGAAATAGGTTCATATAACAGGCCCTGCAAGCTCTGAGTCTGGATAAAGAAAAAAGTAGCACATCACACAAACTGAGGCCTGATTGTTGGGATGTGAGGAAAAGGGGAAGAAGATTCTACAAGGTAAAGAAAATAGAGTTTGGGAGTGAACCGACATTCACTCAACTGTGTATAAGACATTCCAATCTCTTATTGATTTCAGAGACCCAACAACCAATTGATCTCGAAGAAAAACGGTACCAGCAAAAGAAGATACATAACAAATAACACAGAAAGAGAATCAAGAAGTTACCAGAAATTGCAGAGAGAAATAGGAAGCCTTCTTCGTGTTCCTCCCCACCTATTTGCCAGCCCCTCTTTTTCTGTACCGCGTCAAAAAGCTTTAAATATATAGCTGATTTTATTTGGTCTGGGCCGCTGGGCCCTCTTCAAGCCCACAACCTATTCGGGTCGGTTATGCTTTTAGAAAACGACCCATAGTGAGTGAGTAATATTTTGCCCCAAAACGTTGGCCTTCAATTTCCTCCGTCTCCGATATCGTTTCAGGTAAAACATTAGGATTTTGTTTTCTCCTTTTCTCTTCAATCCATTGTTTTTGTTTTCGGCATCAACTCTTACTTCCTGCTTCCACATACTCTTTCTTCTTTGTGAATATATATAGCTGTATTTGGACTTTGGTGGTATTTTTACCCTTTCAAGCTTGCTAAGCTTTGTAGCTGAAATGTGATAGTAGCTGATAACTTGGAGTACTAAGAGAGAGCGTTTTATTTCCTCAGGTTGATACCATCATTCCGGACATTTTTTAAATGAATTATTAGTAGCATTTTCTTGAGATTTTTTCTACATGAATAACGGAACCTCATTTTCCTGCATTTTCTTGTACTTCCAGTTTTCCATAAAGTCAAGTGACTGGGTTGTTGTAAGATACTACCCTAAATATGGGAAACACTAACAAGGAACTTGGTTGAGCACTCGGAGCCTGTTTGTGTTGCCTGAATGGAAGTAGCTGATAAGCATTTAGTGTTGACAAATCAACTTTTAGTCTTGAAACTGATTTTACATGAACAATTATGTATTTGGATACAAGTGTTGTATTGATAATAAACAGTTGATGTGTTTGGTTAAAAAGTGCTAATCAATAAAAAAAAAATTGACATAATGACTGATATGTCCTTAAGGATTAAAAATGAACAAATTCACCGGAAGACTCAAGTAGGATATAGTGAAGATAAAATGCAAAAAGGTCGCTTGAGAAGGTTTGGACATGTTTTGTGTCGAACCTACAGATGCATTGGTTCATTAGTGTGAAGCTATGGCAGTGAATACGTTAAAAGAGGACAGGTAGAGATAAATAACATGGAAGAAAGTTGTATCGAAAGATCTACAAATTCATGGTATGAATGTAGGCTTAGGTAAAGATAAGGCACAATAGAAGAAAAACATTCATATCGGTGATACTTACTTGTTGAGAGAAGTATTAGAAGATTCACTGCAAAATAATATCAATGGTGGTTAGGGTTTTGAGTTGACCTCAAATTTATACCTGAAACCCCTCCCCCTCCCCCTTTTTTCCTTTCCCTATCCAAAAACCCTAATATGTCAATAATCCGATTCAGGTTAGTTCTGTTCATTGTTCACTCAAAAAATCATTGCTTCATAACCCTAAGGACTAATTTCACATTGACTCGCTCTTTCTTTTCTCTTTTAAATCAATCGTTATAGAATTGATTACATCTCAATCCCAAACTAGTTGGGATGGGTTATTTAACTAGAATTTGACTATGTAATTTTAGTTTACCTATTTTATGCTAGTTGTTAAGGTCTCAGGTTTTGCTCTTTTAGCTCTGAAAGTAAAGAATAAAATGGTTAAGTATGAGGCCAAACAAATGGAATCAATGAAAACTACTTGTTTATCTAGTTATATACTTATACTAACCCTCTCCTTAGTACTATTACCTGTATAGAAATGCTGTCACTTCAAAATGAATGACACATCTTCACCCTTGTCTTGTGAGATTTCCTGTAGACCTGTATTATACTATTGAGTGGTGCTCTACAGCCCAGTGAGATGTGTGTTTAGATTCAAGTATGGGAAATACATGTTCTATAAGATTTTGAGGTTTGAGTTTGTCCTTAGTTCTCTCCTTAAAGCTGAACTCTTTGATTTACCACCATTTTTGTATTCATTGAAAACATAATTTGGACTAACCTGCTCCTACGCCAGTGTGATTTTTCAGATAAAATGCTTCAGTTATTTCTATCTCAACCATCTTGGAAGGAAAATGCAACTGACGAATCAGTTGAGCAGAGAAAAGCTCTTCTGAATGAGCTAGAATCAGTCATCTGGTCACTGATGTTGGTGGAAGGGCGATCTGAGTGTCGGCTTTGGCTTTGTAATGCAGTCGCAGAGATGAGGTCTATAACACCACGTAATCAACGCGAGTTATTCATGACTTTGTTGAGGTCTAAGCCTCTAAAACAGCCCTTTGTTGGACAACTTCTACAATTGCTTTTCCAGAAGGAACCTCAAAAAGCAGGGCTTATCATTGCAAAGAAATGTTTTTTATTAGAAAATTTCTTCAAAGGCAAGTTTTTACTCTTTTACTTGAGTTAGTGGATTCATCTTGATTTTTTCGTTTTCTTTAACTTGGTTATCATGCTTCTTTTTGCTTGATCCATGAGCTTTGGCTTCTAATTTTTCCCATGAAGTTTCTCTGATTTTAGCTTGTTTTTCATGTCAAAGTTTTCTATTTTTTGAAACTGGTAACTTTGTATTCCTCAGCATTAAGGGCTATGCTGGCCACCTCCAAAAGCGTTAGTTACATAGAAAAACCAACAGAAAAAAGAAAACAGGACTACTTACAAAGCTCCTATGAAATCCACTAGTTGAATTTCTTCTTCTATGTTCATTTCTTTACACCAAAAACCTAAAGTGGTAATTACTTTCCACTTAATCTTCTCTATAGTGCATTCTTTCCCTACAAAAATTCTCTGATTTCTCTCCTTCCAAATGATCCACCAGATACAAGTAGGTACTGTTCTCCACCACCTCCTCTGGCTCTTACTACCTCCCTTTCTGACCCAACAACTTAGTAGGTCTGCTGTATGTTCTGGCATAATCCAATTTAGGCTAGCTAAATTGGTGAAAAGAGCCCATACTTGTGTTGTTGCTTTGCAGTGGAGGAACAAATGATTGTTGGTTTCTAGAGCCTCTTTACAAAGATAACATCTTGAGGCAATAATTTTTCCCCTCTTTTGAAGTTTATCATGTGTCAGGCAAGCTCTCCTAGTTACCAACCAAGTAAAACACTTCACCTTAGTAGGGGCTGCACTCTTCCATATAGCACTCCATGGCCCTAATTTCTTCCCCGCAATTGTGGCTAGATCCCTTTTATACATTCTGGTTCACATAGAATTGACCATCAGTATGATGCCTCCATAGCAATTTATCTGTTTCCAGATTTGTGCTAGGAAAATCTCCAATCAAAGCCAACATATCCGATACCCACTCTATTTCCCAATCATTAAGAAATCTCCTAAAGAGCAAATTCCATCCTTGTGGAGACCAAACCTCTTATATTTTGCTGTCAAGATTCAGGCAAATGGAAAACAACCAAGGGAATAAATTTTCCAAGGACCCTTGACCAGTCCAGTCTTCCTTCCAAAACAAGGCCTTATTCTCTTGACCAACCTTTATCCTTACATTGTCGCTGAAAGCCAGCCATAGGTTTCTTATAGTCGTCCATACTCCCACACCATATGTTTCTGGCACTTCCTCTGAACACCATTGATCTTCCTGACCGTACTTGTGTTGAATGAGTTCCTTCCATAGAGCTTGATCTTCCAAATTGTATCTCCACAACCATTTGGTAAGTAAGTTGTTGTTGTGTATCTTTAGGTTTCTTTAAGTTGTTGTTGTGTATCTTTAGGTTTCTTACTCCCAAACCCCCATTTCTTTTGCTCTATTGAATCGCCATCCATTTAACTAAGTTGTAGATCTTCTCAATCTTGTTACCTTGCCAAAGGAAATTTCTCCTCAATGAGTCTATAGCTTTGACTACCTTGCCGGGAATGGGAAAAAGTGACATCACATATGTTGGCAAAGAGTCTAATACAGAATTAATCAAAGTGACTCTTCCCCCCAAGGATAGATATTGGGATTTCCAAAGTGCCAGGCTCCTCTTTGATTTTTCTAGTATACCATCCCAGATGCTAATTGCTTTATGCTTAGCACCCAATGGCAGACCTAGATAAACTGTAGGCAACCTCCCTATCTTGCACTTCAATATATTAGCCAAAGCTTGAATCTGTTGGACCTCTTTAATAGGAAAAATGCTATTTTTTCTCCAGTTCACTTTAAGTCCAGAGCCTGCCTCAAAAATTACCAAAATAATTCTGATGTGACAGAGTTGTTCCGGTTCTGCTTCACAAAAAATTATTGTGTCATCCGCATACAATAAATGAGTCATATCCATCACCTCATTAACCCTGTTTTTGATTCTGAAACCCCTAATCTAGTTGTTTAGAGAAGCTCTCCTCATCAAACTGTCCAACCCTTCCATAGCAATGATAAATAGGAAAGGGGACAAAGGGTCTCCTTGTCTAAGACCTCTTTCAGCAAGAAAAAAATCTACACGTTCTCCATTAACCAAAATGGAGAACCTTGTGGTTTTAATACAAAACTCAATCCACTTGAACCATGTAGGGCCAAAACCCATTTGTCTAAGAGTGTTGATCAGGAAGTCCCAATTAAGATGGTCATAGGCTTTTTCAATAACTAGTTTGCACATTACCCCTGGCACATCTCCTCTAATCCTAGTATCAATACATTCACTAGCAATTAAAGTGGCATCCATCATTTGTCTCCCTTTAATGAAAGCCATTTGATTTTTGTTGACTAGCTTGTCTATCACCTTCTTTAGCCTTTCTGCCAACACTTTGGCAATTATTTTATAAACCCCAGTAATGAGACTGATTGGTTTGAAGTCTCTTAGATCATTTGCCCCCACCTTCTTAGGAATTAGAGCCACAAAGGTAGCATTGAAACTCTTCTCAAAACTTTGGTGACAGTGAAAGTTTTGGAAGGTCTGCATTGGATCTTCCTTTATAGTTTCCCAGAATGCCTGAAAGAAGGCCATGTGTAACCATCAGGCCCAGGTGCTTTATCACAAGCACACAATCTTATCCCTTCTAGCACTTCATTCTCACTGAATTCTCTAGATAACCAACTCTGCTCCTCCATTGTTATTCTCTGTACATTAAGAATATTTTGTGAGGGTCTCCAATTTTCTACCTCCTTATACAAATGGTGGTAAAAATCCACAATAGAGCTCTTGATTTCCACTGGCTCAGAAGATAACTCCCCATTAATCATTAATGACTCAATGGTGTTGATTATCTTGTGAGTTGTTGCCATTCTGTGGAAATACTTCGTATTTTTATCGCCATTCTTGATTCACTTAATTCTGGACCTCTGTCTCCAAAAGATTTCTTCATTTTTTGCCACCTCTTCGTATTCCATGGTCAAGTGTACCTTTAGTATCTGTTCATCTTCAGTAAGAGATCTAGACTCTTGAGTAACTTCCATGTCCCCTATCTGACTCAAAATTTGCTCCTTCCTTGCCTTCCAGTTCCCCCTATTCTCTCTGCTCCATTCCTTCAGTTTTGTTTTAAGCAGCTTCAACTTAGTAGCTAGTTTGTAATCCGGTCTTCCTGACACTTCAAAGGAACTCCACCATTCATGAACTTTACTTTTGAAACCCTCTGCATTAAGCCACCACTTTTCAAACTTGAAATAAGATCTCCTAAAGGCCTTATTCCCACATGTTAAGACAATGGGATTATGGTCAGACCCCAAGCTAGGCAGAGTACATTGCCTAATTTGAAGGAACATTCCATCCCATGGGAACGAGTATAGAAATCTGTCAATCCTGGAGGCATTCCTATGGTTTGCCCCTCCTCACCAAGTGTATGATCCCCCAAATAAAGGGGGGTCAATCAGCTCCAATTCGTTGATACAGCTGGACAGATCTGTCATGGCTCTAGAATGTCTGATACAGTTGGTTTTCTCGGAAGGAAACCTAGTAGTATTGAAATTTCATGTCGAAGTTATCAATATCTTACTGAATTTGTTGACTCTTTCCATGAGATATATTGTCTTTTGCAGGTGGTAGCTGAATCAATATATTAGTCGAAGTTATCAATATCTTACAGTTCCTTTTTTAGTATGCTTTGTCATGCTTTCTTTAGCATTTTGTCTAGGCTTCTTCACTCTTGTTGTTATCTTTTTTCAAACTTCTTTGTAATGCTTTTACTTGCCTTGAGGGTCTATTGGAAACAACCTCTCTACCTTGTACACTAGGTATATTGTTGTTGTTGTTGTTGTTGTTGTATCAATAGCTTACTGAATCAAATTGAACTGTGTCCAAGATATATTACTTCTTGTCAGCTTTGAAGGTTCTTTTTTAAAGAATGGTAACTTGAGTATTAAAGAAAAAAGCACTAGGATAGTGTCAATACCATAAATACAGAGGGAAAGGACAGCAGATCCAACTATGAAATCCTAACAGTTACAGAGCACCTATCAGATTTACTAAGGATACTGCCTCCTCTTCAAAACGTTCTTTACACCAAAACTGAAAAAGAAGAAAGCACTTCATCTTAAAATTCTGTAAATAGCTACTTCTTCCTTAAAAAAATCTTAAATTTCTCTCTCCAAACTGTCCACCATTTTCAAGCAGGAACCGATCTCCACCTTTTCATTTGTCTGTCTACACCCTCGTTGCAATTCCAACTCCTCAGCAGGTCACTAGTGTTGGAAGTTATACACCATTGGAGGCGCACAATGTCACAGAAAGTTGCCACGAAGACCAGTGACAGAACAATGAAGAAACAAATGGCTATTGGATTCTGTTTACATCTAGAGCAAAACTGGAATCCCCTTCTCCTTAAATTCTCTTGAGTCAGGCAAGCCTCTCTTGCCACTAACCCGGAAAGTCACAAAACTTTTGTAGGAACCTTAACTTCGAAATATATCTCCAGTGTCGTTGTGGTATTTGCTGATTCAAATTACACTGTGTGAGAAGCAAACTTGACTGAAAAAATACCATCTTTGCTGGGTTTCCAGTAAACCTTATCACAAGACTTTGTTAATCCTTTGAATTCTCCTAGGGTCTTAAAAAATTCCACAACTCCTAATTCCCCTCATTTAGAGCCCTTCTAAAAGTAATATTCCACCCTCGAGGATCTCAGATTGCATCTAATCGTGATTCAGGTGGGGAAGCAATGTTGTAAAGGACAGGGAAGAAATCTTTTAGAGTAGAATGGCCTAGCTAGTTATCAGCCCAGAACAACGTTTTTCTACCATTTCCCACCTTGATGTTGGATTTGGCTGCAATAACTCCCCAATGTGATCTGATAGACTTCCATACTCCAATTCCATAGGGACAACCAATAGTCTTCCATACTCCAATTCCATAGGGACAACCAATAGTCTTTGAGTACCACATCCCATCTTGCTCATATTTGGCTGATTTCTCTTCTCCTTAGAGCATTTCCCCCCAGATTATATCTCTATAACCACTTTAGCAATAGACTGATGTTTTGAGCCTTTAGATTTTTAATGCGCAAACAACCTCTCTCCTTGCTAGTAATTGAGGATTTTCATTTTGCTAAGTGGGTAACTTGATTCTCTTTGTTGCCTTGTCAAATAAAATTCCTTCTCAGCGCATCAGTTTTCTCCCTTACATTACGAGGTGGAGGAAACAAGGACATCACATAAGTGTGTAAAGCATCTAGAACAATGTTGACCAAAGCAACTATACCACCCAGTGATAGGTATTTTCTTTTCCAGCTTGTCAGTCTCTTCTCACAGCTATCTACCATCCCATTGAATAATTCAGGAGCAATATTTTTAGAACCAAATCAGACAGTGGGTAGGGAGCCTACCGCACATCCCAGAATGGCTGCCATGGTTTGAATATCCTCCAGTTCTTTGGTTGGATAAATCATACTCTTCCTCCAATTCACATGAAGCCCTGAGACTGCCTCAAACATGACTAGAATTAACCTAAGATTTCTTAAGGGTTTTGCCTTTGCGTCACAAAAAAAATGAAAGAATAGATGCATAAAGAAGATGTGTGATTTCCACATCTTCCCTTCCCTAGTTAGAAGCATTGAAACCTTTTAACCGTCCATTGCAGCTTGCGCACTTTAGTATTTGATTCAAACCTGCCATGGCAAAGAGGAATAAGAAAGGTGATAAACGACCACCTTGTCTCAAACCTCTCTGAGAAGAGAAAAAAAGCCTTTAGGGGAGCCATTCACCAAAATAGAAAACCTGATTGTCTTGATACACAAAGCTATCTAGTTGATTCACTTACTGCCAAAATCCATAGCTTCATGCACCTTGAAAAGGAACCCAGTTAACATAATCATAGATCTTCTCAATATCAAGCTTACAATGAACACCCGATTCTCTCCCTTTTACTCTAGTATTCGCACATTTTCATTGACAATCAAAGAAGCATCCATGATCTGTCTTCCTCTTAAAAATGGAAAAGGGCCAAATATACCCCTATACTATTGGAAATAGTTTAAATATACCCCTCATTATACTTTCGAGCTAAATATAGCCCTCCCGTTATACTTTCGGGCTAAATATACCCTTATAACTAACAGAGAGATTAAAAGAACTATTCAATTTATAATAGATCTAATTCGGATATAACTCACCCCGCCCCAATGATATAACCCGGCCTAATCAATAACATTGACCCACCCAATTTATCTTTCAAACAAAGAAACCTACTTTCCCACCGAACTCGAGGACATCATACACACACTTGTTGTGATATCATTTTACACGGAGGCATGAACAATTTTGTACTACTGCAGGAAATGAGGAAAAACAAAAATTATCTAGTACTTTTATTGCTGGAGAGAACTTAATTAGAGGCATGAACAATGTTATTGATTAGGTTATGTTATATTATTGGGGTCGGACGGCTTATATCCGAATTGAATCTATTTTAAATTGAATGGTTCTTTTAATCCTAGTCGTCCATGTGTCCCTCTATTAGTTATAAGGGTATATTTAGCCCAAAAGTATAATGGGAGGGGTATATTTAGTCCGAAAGTATAACGAGGGGTATATTTAAACTATTTCCAATAGTATAAGGGGATATTTGGCCCTTTTCCGTCTTAAAAAAGCCAGCTGATACCCATTCACCAGCTTATATGCCACCTTCTTCAACGTCTTTGGCAATAGATTTGAAATAATCTTGTACACACTTTCTATTAAACTAATAGGTCCGAAGTCCTTGAATTCCTTAGTGTGAGAAATATTGGAGAAGAATATAATTGAATTGTGTATCTACATTCTTACATAGAGACCCTATTTATAAACACTACAATACAATCTTTTATCAAGTAGGAAATTATATACTATTCCTATCACTATTCTAACGGCCCATTTGGCCATGCGATATAAATTAGAAATTATGATATGAAATCATGAGATGAAGTTGAAGTTTTGTTTGGACATGCAATTTGGACATTTTTTATCGTATGTTTTCTCATAAACATAAAACCCCCATAGGTTGTAAAACTATTAAAATTGTCCCAATTCTTTACAATCTTACCAAAAAAGTAAAAGTTTATAAAATTGCATAATATACTATCAAAAAACTATTCTAAAGAAAATACACCACTTATTGTTCAAACCTTGATTCAATAGAAAAATAAAATTGAACATAAGTTGTAGTGTTCAAGTTGTTAGCAGCTAAGAAAATTATATTTTCAATTAATGTCACAGTGGTTAGTCTTGTCTACTCAATATAATGATGAAAAATTATTTTTTATTAAACATTGATTTGAATGAAGTAGTGATAAATTTGATAAAAAATAATGAATTTGGTGAATATAATGGTAAATTAAAAATTGATTTGAAATAAAAATAAATTTTATATTGGCGAGAATATCATTATATGAGATATAAACGGTTTAAAATGTAATGATATGAATTATAAATTTTATTTACATATGAAACAAATGGCTAGTACATATATATAAATTAAATGTGGGTTTTTTTTACAAAATATAAACTTGTAGGTCAATTTGTATATTTGAAAAATCCCAAATCACGATTTGAAATTTTCAAATCATGATTTTTGGAGAATTTGGGATTTCATCTCATGATATGAAATCAGTGTAAAATTGCATGTCTAAACGATGATTTCATCTCATGAGATGAAATCGAATGGCCAAATGCCTATTAAGTAAGATTATATATACTTATTTATGTTCTAACACTCCCCTTAAAGCTAGAGCATACAAGTCACATGTACCTAGCTTGTTACAAACATAATTAATATGAGGATCGATGATGGGTTTGGTGGGATATTTGTAAGTTGATCACTTGCCTTCACAAAATTGACCGTCAATCTCAATGTGCTTACTCTTCTCATGAAATACTGGATTTGATGCATAATAACAATCAATTTCAATGTGCTTGGTCTTTTTATGAAATATTGGATTTGATGCATAATGTCGATAAAACACAGAGTGATAAATTCCTAAATAACAGTGTTGAGCTTTCCAAGCCAAGATTGAAAAGACTATTTCATAGAGTGACTTACACAATTGATATACAAGGCTACCAGATTCCCCCTGAGTAACAAAATCAGGTGGTTGCTACATATTGACTTCTTCGTTGAGATCACTATAGAGAAAAACATTCTTAATGTCCAACAGATTAAAAGGCCAACGGAGGACGAAAATCATAGATAAAAAAAAGGTGGACATATACCCTTCGGGGTGGCCCAGTGGTTTGGGCTTGGGACTTCCATGTTGGAGATCTCAAGTTCGAAACCCCTTGCCAGCGAAAGCAAGGGGTTTGCCTTCTGGGTCGAGCTCGTCGAGCCAGGCTTGCCTAGTGCGGGTTACATCTCCTATGTGGTTTGCAAGCTATTGCATAGCCATTGTCATAAAAAAAAAGGTGGACATATAATATTTTACCACGAGAGAGAGAGTATCACCGCAATCCTACTCAAATATCTAGTATACCATGTTTTTTTGGCAAAAGCAAATTTGAAACAGGAAGTTGAAATCTGATATAAAATATATGGATCATCTCGAAACCAAGGGATGAGTAGATCATAAACAAGAAAGTCACCATAAAACTTGTCGGAACATTCCCATGCGCCAAATTATTAGATTTGATGGTTGAAAGTGGTCACAATTTGAAAAAATAAAGTTATATGGGTAGGGTCGGAATAATGACACGACCCTACTGGAAAATAGAAATTATATAGGTAGAGTCGTATTGATGGCACAACCCTACTAAAAAAGAGAAATTGTATGGGTAAGGTCAAAATGATGGCACGACCCTACACAAATAAGAAAGTAGTCACCGAAAAGATGGCACAGTGCTACGCAAATTGAATATGAAAAAGTAGTCACTGAAAAGATGACACGGTGCTACACAAATCAGATATGAGAAAGTAGTCCCTAGAAAGATTGCACGGTGGTACACGAATTAAGAAATGAGAAAGTAGTCACCGTAAAAATGCACGGTGCTACGCAAATTAGATATGAGACAATAGTCATCGGAATCGGAAAGATACACGGTGACCCAACATTTGCTAACATAATTGTTGGCCAGACGGGAGGAATATGTGGGTAATAATCACCTGTCAGCAGCGGAAGCTCTTTGATTCTCTACCAAGATCATAGAGGCTCTAATACTATGTGAGAAAATATTGGAGAAGAATATTATTGAATTGTGTATCTACATTATTACGTAGAGACCCTATTTATAGATAATACAATACAATTTTTTACCAAGTAGGAAACTATATACTATTCCTATTACTATTCTAAGTAGGATTATATATACCTATTCCTATTCTAACACTTACCACCTCTTTTTTTTGGGATGAGAGCAATATTGGAAGCATTTAAACTATTCTCAAAGTACTCATTGAAATGAAAGTTCCTGATGGTATTCATGACTTCTTTTACAGTCTACCAACACTAGTGAAAGAAGCCCATAGAGAATCCATCTGGGCCACAAGCCATATTTGCTGCACAAAGTCTCAAACTCTCCACTGCCTCTTGTTCTTCAAATTCACACCGTAGGAGTTCTTTTTCTTCTTCTGAAATTCTAGGGCCACCTTGATAGGAGAATTGAGGTCTTCAGCTTTCTAATTCTGAGTAGAGATTTTGATAGAAGGATACGATCTTGTTCCTAATCCCTACTAGATCAATTATTAGATTCCCTTATACCACCCGCTTATCTATATGATTGAATCTTCTATGGGAATTTTCCATTTTCTGGAAAAACTTGGTGTTTTTATCCCCTTGCTTCAACCATAAAGTTCTAGACCTCTGCCTCCATGAGAGCTCTTCTTTTTTTGCCCATATGTAATGATGTTCTTTCCGGCAACTCATTTTCATTTAGTGGCCATTGTTCCTGCATAACATCAAAACTGTTAATTTGAATAAGAAGAATGGTCTTTTTCTTCTTCAGATTCCCTCCATAAGCAATGTTCCACTCCTTCAGCTTGGATTTCAACAACTCAAGTTTTCCAGCCAAGATAAAATAAGGCCTTCTTGATATTTCAAAAGATTTCGACCACCCCTCCACTCTCATCCTTCCACCACCTCTATCCACCAATTCTCAAAATTGAATTTGGAGTTAGTAAAAGCCCATTCCAAGGAGAAGAGAAATCTATCTAATCTAGGCAACAAAGTCTGTTTTATATTATTAAATTCTTCATCCCTTTCTGAGGAGTCTTCTCTATCTAATCTTTGAAGAACACTCGTGAAGATTTCCTTTGCCCCACGTATACTTCTGAGTAAAGGAGGATTAATAAGTTCCAAATCTTCTATGATTTCTTAGAATTCTCTCGTTGCCCTGGAAAAACTCCTGTTATTCTTTCTTTCTGTGGCATATCTCGTGATGTTGAAGTCCTCACAAATCACCCAATCCCCATCACATATCCCCCGGTGCCAGCCCTCTCCCACCATAATTCATCTCTCTCTCTCTTTGACTATTTGGAGCACAAAGGAACCAAGAGAAATCTCTATTGAGGTTTGACAGTTTACAAGAAATTGAGTAGATCCCAGTGTTCACTAGTTCCCCTTTCCACACCCTCTTGTCCCACATGATAAATATACCCTCACTCCTTCCACTCAACTCCAGACTAACATAATCAGCCCACCTGTTGCTACATAAAAACCTAACAACCTCCCCACACTCCGTTCCATCTTTGTTTCTTGTATACAATAAAAAACTGCTTTCCATTCCTAGAAAAGAGATTTAATCATTCCTTCTTTTGTCAACGTTGTTCAATCCCTGCACATTCCATGAGATAATGTTGATTTTCATTGTGAACCAGAAGATTTATGTGCCCTCCTTGCTTCTCCTTCTTTAAACTTCACTCCAAATTGTAGGTTCCAGAGTTTGTGATTGCCCTTCTGTTTAGCAATGTCCGAGCTTTGGAAACCAATTTCCCATCCCTTTTTGTCCAATTTTGTTAACAAAAACCATGCCTACCATACACACCCCTGAAAATCCACCCCAAATCGTTTACTTAATCTCATTATGTTGCATTGCACCCAGAGAGACGTTTCTAACTCAGCTAATTGGATGTCAAGAGGTTTGTGCCTCTGTAATTGGCCAGAATTGAGATTGTTCGACTTGAATGGTGTGTTGATTGAAATCCTCCAGAAATTCGATATTCAAAGCTTCAACTTCTAATCCTTATTCTCCAGTGTGAACTCCACTGCTTTCCCAGATTTGTAACTGAGAGAGTCTTGCTGACGAAGACTATCTTCTTTAGTTGGTACGATCACATCCACCAATGCAAGGGAACTGCATGTCCCAAATCTCTTCTTGCAATTTGCTCGATCTCGTCAAGAGAACTGTATGGCCCCCAAGAATCAGAAATCAGAAGAGGATCTGGTCCAGGCCTCTTTCTCTTAATAAACTATTGGGCGAGGCCAAAATTAGTCAGCAGCTTGGGATTCAACACGCGCCCTTCCAATGCCTTAGTTGTTCAAATTGAACTTTGGACGACTCCCCATGTGTACCTACATGACCTGCCACCCTGCCAGCTATATTAGTCGTCTCTGAAAGTGACTTAACAGAACTTGTAGCCCTAGGTCTCCTTCCATCATCGACATTTTGAACTGCTCTCATTGCCGGTGAGCTTTCGCACTAAATTGGCACGCTAAAGATCAACCCATCATTCTCCACCTCGATGCACTTTGGTATCTTCTCCATTGGCCCTCACTTTGATTCTTTCCCATTTAAAGTGGTTTTTTTAGCATTTCTTTCTTCTTCAGTTTCAAGCCAACCACCACACATCATCCCAATTTCTACTATGACCTCCTTTGACCACATTTGAAGGGGTTAACCAATAACCCTAATATATAGCCAATTACACGCTTTATCAGCTAGTACTCAACCTGTTTTGGGTGACTACCATTTCAGGTTAATAGGTTCTTTTGGCCAAGCATGACTTCCGCCGTGTTCCTGTTTTGGGGAATTCAAATAGGAACTGCAGCTCGTTTAAATCATAGATTTGGACACCACACTTAAGATTCCACTTTCTGCAACCCATCTACACAAATTCCATTGTGTAGGCACTTCTGAATTTCCGGTGAAGATTCCAACCAGGCATCTGTTGAGCATATCTGTTTCTGACATTGTTACTGATCAAGGAATGGTAATATGGTCATCAGTTTGTGATTTGAGAACCATGCTCCCCTCCTTTGGTTGTCATTTTGTTAGACTAATAGCAGCTATGTAAGAGGTTGTTTGAATCTGTGGGGTTTCCCTGGCCAGCACATCTGCGATCCCCAACATTTGTATGGAAACAATTCGTGAACTATTATGACTGATCTCCTCTCCCCTTGTAAAGTTATAATGCTTGAGAATCTTCCATATTTGTTATACTGTTGTGAACAATAATAGAGATGCAGTTGATCATTTAATATCCAAATGTATTCTTTTCCCGTAGTCCTTGTCGCTGTGTGCATTAAATCACATAGCCACAACATTACTTTCTTGCTAACTGTCATTCTACTCATTAAATTCCTCCTTTCCACCCAATAGTACCATTTCTTTGAGCCAGAGAAGTCCTCTGCTATTTTTTTTTATGACCGTGGTGTCCGGACCATCTTTCACACCTCGACTAATTCCAAGGAATACCTTCCACCTCCCACCAGCAACAGGTACCAAGTAACTCTGTCCACCGAGGCTAGGACAAATGGAAAGAATCACCTAGTGTTTTTTGTCTCCGGCTAAGTTTTGAACCTGAGACCTCAGGGTTCTCAACCACTTCATTGACCACTGGGCCACACCCTTGGGTGCAAGTCCTTTGCTATTTGGAATGATTCATACCCCTATATAAAGAAGATTTTAATATCCCGATCTACGAATCCACGAACCATGTTTATGATCAACCAGCTATAGAAAGAAAAAACCTTACCTTCTCAACAAAATTTTTTACTAGTCTCAGTACTAGCGTGATACTGTGTTTATTAATAAAATTTATCTTTTCCTGATAAAAAAAAGTAAATTAAACAACACATGGACATACTGCAATTTTGGATAGACTACTAGAAAAACGAAAGGATATGCTTTAAATCTATCCGCTTCAGTTTTGAAATAATTAAATGACATTGGAAATTTAGTTAACTGTATGCCGTTGAAGTTGACATTATAAATGACAATTGATAACTTAGTGTTAAGGACCTCCTCATCTAACAATGAGGTACGGGGTTCGAGTCAGTGAGGGAGAAAAGTGTGAAAAATCTGTGTTCAGCTCCGGGTAAGGGGTATATACCATTTACAAATCTATGCTGCTCAATCTCAGGTGTGGGTCTAGAGATCGGATTCTTCATCACATAAAATTTAGGATTAAGGAGTATGGATCATGAGTTTGGATATCTTGTGTAATAGCAAAACGTTCTCATAATATATATATATATATATATGCATGTATTGTGTGTAGATTTCTCATCAGTCCAAGCCTTGATGGACAGTCTTCTGGTACCTATGTTGGTGGGAGGTAGGACATACCCTGTGGAATTAGACAAGGTGCGTGCAAGCTGGCACGGACACCACAGTTACCTAAAATATTGTACGTATAGATATTTTTCGAAGCACCCGAGGTAAGTTGACTAAATCCGGGGTTGGTCCCACACCCACAAATCATATCATTTGTGTCAGATAGACACAGGTGTGGCAGGGATTTAGGAGGGTCCTGCAACATAGATTAAAACTGAATGAAATTGCCTGAGTACATTCTTTCTAGGGTTATCTTGTTCAAGGGTTACTAAACTAACGATAAAGTGAAATAATTTGTCTTAATTTCTTCTATGTAATTTTCCTTCTCAAAATGTTGAGGGAAATGAGAAGCTAATGTCGATAAATAGCATTCCTAATCATTGTTCTAATATTCTTGATATGGGAATGTCCAGTATGATTTGTTGCATTGTGATTTTTGATCACTCTAGGGGTTAGTTATGTGGTACACCTTTTCTCGCTTATAAAGACATTTTCTGGACTGATTATCTGATCTCAGTATCTTCTTGTGTGTGCGCAAATTATTGATCATGCAGGAAACAGAAATCGTATTTTGCAGTGGTTCTCTAATTTTGCTGGTAGTGGTTATGTGGACCATACAAAGGGGGCTAAGGCACTGTCCCAGTTTGCTTTTGTGAATAGAGACATCTGTTGGGAGGAGCTCGAGTGGAAGGGGAAACATGGCCAATCACCTGCAATGGTTGCCACTAAGCCTCACTATTTTCTTGATCTGGATGTCGAACGAACAGTGGAGAATTTTCTTGAGTATGTTCCTGAATTTTGGTCATCTAAGGAATTTGCCGAGTCACTAAGAGATGGTGATATTCTGACCATTGATAACAATTTTTTTATCAATATGTTTGTTGACTTGATGTACAAGGATAATTTGAAAGAAGTATGGGAAATTATAGATGAGTTTCTGATTGAGCAATGTTTCTCTTTCTTATGTCAACACCTTCTCATCATTCTTGAGGAACAAGATTTAATGATTTTCTTGGATTTACTCCAAAGTTATGTTAAACCAAGCTTGCAAAAGAAGGATTGCCATGATTCTCTTGATCAATTGCTGGAGATCATCCTCTCCAAGTGTGATGGCAATAATTCTCTTGATCAGTTGCTTCTCTTGAATGCAGTTGCTACTCAAAGTCGGCATCTTATGCGATATATACGCGAAGAAGGTAGTCAGGAGCAAAAGGAGACGGTTAAGCATGTTGTTTTCCAAATTTGTAAACCAACAAACCCTAAAGATACATTTACACCAATTCTGAGGGAATGCTTCAGAAGAAAATCTTTAGAGAGTATCAAATGGTTGGGACTGCAGTCTTGGGCTTTCTACTGTTACTTATCTGAGGATTTCAGAAATTCCAGTTCCTGGGAAAATTTATTTGTTTGCAACAACATAAGCTTCCGCAAATCCAAGATTTATCCAATATTAGATCATGATCAGCTTCTGGAAGAAAGCGAGTCTGAGCAGGACAATAGATCAGCCAGAAATAAGCGCAAGAAAAGGCAAAAACACAGAAAGAAAAAGAGAAGGGATATTGACTTTGAGGAATTAAATGGGGATGAATTTGCCGATGTAATTACAAATAGACTGGAGTTGCATTCGACATCTGGTGACTGGTTGCTTTCTACTGATGGGTATTCTACTACTTGGAGCAGCGTAAGTTCAAAATACATTGTTTTCATTCAAGGTCTTGCCATACTTTTCCAGTTTTCTATTGCTATATTGACATTTGACATATGAATCCTGAACCTTTAGGCGTCCAACTCTTCCATGTATAGGCTCTTAGAGCATTTGACATTTGTCATTTATAAGTTAGACTGTTACTTGGGCAACTAACAGGTTTGAGGATTTTGTCCATCAGTGGCAATTTGAATAGCACAATCATGCTGATTTGCTCATTTTTCTCAGGTGAAAGAATAGGATTTTGAGCAGTGAGTTACATGCATCATGTTACTTCTGTTAGATCTTTGTTTTATGTCGATGGAAAGAGTGGGTACCTAGACAGCCTCATGGGTAAATGTTGGTAGATAGTGTGCAATATCCTTGTTTGATATGTTAAAATTACTTTTGTTTGTGGTTGTCTAATATCATGATTTATACAGGTGGACCTACCTGAGCATATATCAAAACATTGCTTCTTCACGTGGATGAAGTGGGTTTTTACTGAATGAATAGATGATTATTCACTCTTCGCATGGAGTTGTTATGATACGACAAAAAGATTATGGTCATGTGCTTTCTGCATGCACCTTCTGATGGAAGAATTTGAAGGTTTAGTTGATCAGAGCTTCAACTGCTCTCTTTTCTGTGTCCATCATTTAATTTTTCTTTTTTGGGTTTTTCTTTAGGGACAGGCTGAGTGATACTACTCAGAATTTGTGATACTTGTGGCTATCACCTAACCTTATTTGTATTTGATTTTTGAGATTGCAGGTGGATTGGACAAGTAGCACAAGTGCCGGTTCTTGATTTATCACTCTGGTTCTATGTAGGGGAAGAATCTGTTAAAATGGTTTTGTTCTACGTGATTGCAACTTTCTATTTCCTTACCTTGGAGTCCTGCCTTGTAAGTCAAGTATCTGCCCAAGTAGTGATTGTAAAGGTAACGGTGAGTATGTGGACATTGCAGGTTTAAGGTCAAGTTCTTCCTTGGCTGCTTATGTGCTTCAGGCTCAGCCTAATATCCCTTTCTTCCTACCATGTCTCCAATGGGCAGAGTTCCTTTATTACAATTTGCCAGTGCCCAGGAAATCCGGAAGTTTCTTTTCCATCTAGTTTAGGTAACAATTAAAAGTTTACAACTACCACTTCTGCAGGGCTTTATAAACTTTGAAACAAGAAAATAATTAAATTGGCCAGCTTTGACTCCTTTAGATTGTATTCTGACTGCACTCAATTCACCTCTAGATTCTTCGCTTTCTGTTGATCTTGATTAATTAGTTCAAATTTAGTTTTTTTTTTCTTGGTGTGTGTTTAGAGTTATCTTCCTAGACTGAGCGACATGCTCTTAGTAAGGCTCCTTAGTGTTGGTGGAAGTCCTGGAGACAGCTCTGTGTTTCTTTTTAATTCTTTGTGCACTTTGAAATCCTGCATATTGTGCTTGACCCTTTGTTTTTTGGGGTCAGATATTGTGCTTGATTTGATTCGTTGCGCAAAATTCGGTTTATGACCTTTCCTATGCACTGGCTGGCATCTCTGTTGGAGTCAAAAGTCGTGTTGATGGTGACGTTATACATTTGTAGGGCATGGATTGTTATATGGTGACTGGTGAGTAATAACACATGGATTGTCATATGGAGAAGAAATAATAGTTATTATGGAGAACAAATAAAAATGATGGGATTTCTATATGGTGAATTGAACATTCACTGATTGCTTATTGTAAGCTAATTTTTTGTCTTTCACAGATGTTCTTATCCACTTATGGCTAATACTTTTAGATGACGTATGGCTTAGATTCAAGTTACGCGAGAATTAACAATGGTCATTAATAATGTGGGTTGTAATATGCATGAATTTATTACGTTTGTATTGTAATCTAGGGTTTGAAATGTATTTTGTTTATTTTTAGAATAAACTGATTAAGATAAGAGGGCCATTTTGTTCATTTTGGTTGCTTTGATTCAGGAATTACTAAATCTCGCATTTTTATTTCACTTATTTAGCATAAGATAATTCATACAAAATTTCTACCTTGCGTATGGTTTGGTTTGTATTTCCAGAACTTCTTTTGGTATAAAACTTTGCACAAAATATATCTGTTATGTTTTGTTATATTATTTTACTAGTGCGCTTTGCGCGAGATCAAGGAAATAAAAACGTGTCCAAATAATTAATGTCATATAAAGAAAGTTTTAAGATTGCAATTGTAAGATGACCAAATTAATGATTTTTCGTAATGGAAGTAAGCATCTTATCCATTAAAATAGTTGAGGGGGATTTGTGGGGTTGCATATATTGGATGTCAATATTCTAGAAGGAAATGAATAAGAGGGGAATAATATTACCATTTTTTTGGGTAAACATCTGAAGTATCACTCTTTTCCAAATTTTAAGGCGTATTTGGACACGATAATCACAAATATATGAATGCTGTAGATTAATATCATGCAACTTGGAAACAAAATCCTTTTGGAACGAATCAAAACCTTAAATTGGGTTTCATCAATCTCTAAATCACCATATGTTTTCATATCTTAAAGAAAGAAAAGACAGAGTATTGTTTGACTTGAACGAATAGTAGAACTAAAATTGTAAATTTGTCTTGTTCCTCTTAAGCCTTTTGGTACATTCACTGCTACCTTGAGATACAAACTTACTCTTTGGCCTCCTACTTGTTGTTTTCAATGCACAATCAAGAATTATATATGTTAACTGATAGCGTCAACCAAATCAGTAGGCTGAGTGAATTTGCTAATAATTAATTTTTCTTCAATGAGCAACAAGTTGGTGTCAAAATCATAAAACGAACATAAAATAGAAGCTACAAGTGAAAGAAAAAACATTTAACTGAAAATGAATTTACATGCATCCCATTTGCACATTTACTCCACCAAGAGTATCTTCTCATAGATAAATAAGTCCAAGAGAAAAGTTTGTTGCTCAGCAGCATGACACTGTGCCACCAATCTAAATTATGTGAGGCATAAAGCAATGTCACCACTAACCTGGCATTTGATATTTATAGCTATTCAATAAACACTTTTTATATTCGAAATCACGAAATTATTTACTGTATTTTATAGTTTAAACATCTCATGCGATGCATGGTTGAAGTAATGAATAGTCAACACTTGTAATTATGTGCAATTGTCCTACCTTATTTCTTCTCTTAGTTACTCTTTAGGGTAGGAGGGAAAAGGTTTTTGCTAAAAGTTGCACTACTTACAACAGGATGGAATACTCTGGAAGCCATAGAATACGCTAGTTGAGCTGAATTTTCGTGTGTCCTATTGGTTAATGAAATGGGAGGGAAACCACAAAGTTTCAAATACAAATCTTAGTGTAGGAAAATCCATCTAAGAAAGGTAAGGACACATCTTTTCTTTTCGTGTGCTTTTAAGAATAGAGGGCAGGCATAAATAATACTTAGGCAAAAGGTTAAATAACGGGCAAAAATGATAAGTGGAAATTTCTGGCCTGAATGTCACCGGACGTAGGATCATCTTTTCTATAACTGGTAGCGATAGAATCAGTGGATTATTGAGTCTTCCCGTCTAAAGGCGCAATGCAGTCTAAAGTGAGTATGTAACATATGAGAAACTAATGCATATATAGTTTAACAGGCTCTTAAAATGTGGTCTGGGTTGTTTTTAGTTTTGGAATTGAGATCGAAGGAAAGCGGGAGATTTCACAAGTGACAACCTTGAGAAGTTTTAGGTTGTTTTATAGATGCCGAATTTGGTATAAATTTATTGTTAGAATAGGAATAGGAATAGGTATACACATTACTACTCATAATAGGAATAATTTATAGTCTCCCTCCTACTTGGTAAAGAATTGTATCATTGTGTCTATAAATATGGTTCTCTCCGTAATAATGAGAAAACACTATCAATTATATTTTTACTCTTATATTCTCACATGGTATCAAAGAAATTGCGAGAAAAAAAAATATTGCTACGACCCCTTAATATTTTCCATCTGTGTTTTTCAAAAATCAACACCACCACTAGGTGCAAAATTCCACGACTAGAAAACCCCAGTCAGACTCACCAGAAACAAGTGTCACACATGCCCTCACGCGCAATCAGAATCAATTCTCCGATGAGCTTGTCAAATCCACGGGCCGGTGCGTACGACCTTCTCCGGCAATTTTGTTGACAACTTCCTTTTTCTAGTGGGGCCGCCTTTTCATTCCAAGGTCGTCCCTATATCTATTTCCTTATTCCGACCAATATTTGGCGATCTGATCTAATTTTTCAATGAAAACCTTGTTTTTTCCCAGATTTCGACAAAAAAAAAAATCAAATTCTGGCAACACATTACATATTTTTTTACTAGTATTGTTGTTGGCTACATATTCTAATTTCTCAACATATCTTTCAAGATTGATACTTTTGGCTCCAAGAATATAGGAATTGAAAGTTCAAGACCTATGACTACTTCAGAACCATTAATTGGAAGCACGAACTATTTAGCTTGGGCTTCCTCGGTTGAGTTGTGGTGCAAGGGTCAAGGTGTGCAAGATCACTTAATAAACATTACATGTGTGGTAGATGAAAAGGCAAGGGATAATAAAGAAGATGCAAAAGCCAAAGCATAATGAGAGAAGGGTGATGCTAAATTATGTAGTCTCTTATGGCGATCTATTGATTCCAAGTTGATGCCCTTATTCTGCCCATTCCACACATTTAATTCAGTTTGGGAAAATGCTCGCGCTTTCTACACATGACATAACTCGATTCAATGATGTGATATCTCGTATGACCAATATAAAGAAATAAGAATCATATATGGTCATTTACTAGTCATGGAGGAATTTGACACACTGATGCCAATCACTACGAACGTGCAAAAACAACAAGAGCACATGAAGACGTTGTTTCTCGTTCTTATACTTGTCGGACTTCCTATTAATCATGATTCAATGCGTGATCAAATTTTAGCTAGTCCAACTATTCCTACAATTTAAGAATTATTCTCGCGTCTACTTTGTCTTGCCGCGCCTCCTAGTCACAAAGTAGTTTCATCATCCACAATTGACTCATCTGCTCTTGCATCTCAAACCATAGAAAAACAAACATATCAATCTATGGAGAATTAATGAGGAGGAGGACTTCTTGGAAAATCTTGATCCAAGTGTAGTTATTGTCATAGAACGGGCACACTCGTGACATATGTCATATTTTGCATGGTCCAACATCCAGTTATGATCCTATTGCTCCAAAGGAATAAAATGAATTCATTCGGAATCGCGCAAGTAAGTAGACATCTCCACAAGTAGATTCTATTTATCAACCCGATCAACCATCCAATAATGCTCACATTTCTCTAAAGAATATGGTGTGTTTCTTCAATATCGAGCAAGTAAGTAAACGTCTCCACAAGTAGCTTTGGTTGTTCAACATGATGTTTGTGTTGCGGATAATTCTTTTGCTTGTGTTTCATAGTCTAGTACTCTTGGTTTATGGGTCATGGACTCAGGTGTTTCTGATCATATTTCTGGTAACAAATCACTTCTGTCTGATATTTTTTATTCACAATCTCTTCCTGTTATTACTTTAACCAATTGGATCCAAACAAAACCAAAAGGGGTTGGAAAAGCCACACTCCTATCTTCTGTCACTCTAGACTCTATTCTTTATGTCCCCGATTCTCCTTTAATCTGGCATCTGTTAGTCATTTGACGCGTGACCTAAATTGTGGCATAACCTTTTTTTTATGATACATAAATCGCAAAACTTTTACCATCTTACCTCTTCAAATTCCCTCACATCATGCTCCGTTACAGATCCTCCAGACCTATTTCATAAATGTTCGGGACATTCGAGTCTATCCAAACTACAACAAATGGTGCCTAGTATGTCTAGTTTGTCCACATTAGATTGTGAGTCGTGTCAACTTAGAAAACACACTCGTGCCACATTTTCACGTGGTATAGAGGATCGTTCAGAGTTTATTTTTTCCCTAGTTCATTATGATATTTGGGGCCCTAGTAGAGTCAGTTCAACCTTAGGATTTCATTATTTTGTTAGTTTCATTGATGGTTATTGAAGATGCACTTGGTTTTCTTAATGAAAGATCATTTTGAGTTATTTTCTATATTCAAAAGTGTCACGACCCAAGGTAACCCCCTAGGTGTAACATGGCGTATAGGTCCCCGAGAGGCCCCATACAAGCCACTTAACATTCATAACATAAGAAATAGAAAAATAGAGATAAAGAACAACATTTCAAGTCCAATTTTTTTTTATAAAAGTAAAGCTGAAGTCTAAATGCTTGTCTCATTAGCCATCTAGTACATAAGAATGAAATTGGGCTTATACCATACATCATGTCCAAAACTGAAAGTAAGAAAGTATGATAGCCATGCATATAAACATTTAAATCATTCTAAAATAAGACACTTTCATGAGCATGCAATAATCAAGCTAAAACATGAAACTTAAGAGTTGGAAAGCATAAGCCATAAAACATGATCAATGCAAGTGAATATCATCTTGAAACATACTTACAATACTTCTAAAAGTAACCCTGGTTCATCATAACTTTACTTGTTTGGGGGAAGTAGTCTTAACCGACATATAAGACCATGTAAGCTAGCAACATGGATTCTGGTGTTTACCCCACACCGAAAAGAGGTGTCCTACTTTCCACAGTAAGGACCATGAACTTCTAGCTATTGTGGATCCACTAGCTAATGTCTATCTAAACAATCCTATGTTGGAAAATAGTTATGGGACATGGGTGATCGCCAGTTGTCCACTCGGTACTAAGCTTAAATTCCATGGAATAGTTATTAATCCTATTCATCTTAGCTCATGAAGGGACATAGGTAATCGCATCTTGTCCTTACAACATGTTACATGGGTAATCACCTCTTGTCTTTATATCATATGACATGGGTATTCACCTCTTGTCTTTTTCTTAGAGAGCATGGGTAATCGCCTCTTGCCTCCACATTTGCATAGCTTCTTACTTATTGGTTCATTTAGGTAAGAGGATCTTTCAACCTTAAGAACCCTTATAATGTGAGAAAGCCTTTCACAATTCATGCTTACATGTGTATATGAGAAATCCTTTCAACAACACAACAATAGCAACATCATTAATACTTCACTCTCAAAGCATCCTTAAAACATTTACATCAATTTCATAAGAACATACATAATTTCATAATTCACCTTTCAAGGTTCACAACCCACTTTCAATCAACAACAACTAGAAAACATGGGTTCATGGAAATTCATCAGAAATTCATGTAATTCTACCAATTCATGCTTGATTTCATATAATCTTCTTTCATAATCCAAAACCAACATTATGTGATCATAACTTCGAAAACATGGGGATTACATGGGTTCATGGGGGAATCATCATAAAATCATGAGATTAACTCAAATCATGCATCATACATCATAAATCAATTAATGAAATCAACAATTAAGAGAACCCATAACATAAAAGAAACCCCTGACTCAATTGGGAATTTCTATCTTTGAAAATAGGAGGATTTGGGAACTCCATGAATGGAAACTATCATACCTCAATGCCAATTGCTTAACTTCAATGGACAAATTGGAGAATTGACTTGCAAACTCTAGCTTGGACCCTTCTTCTTCAAGCTTTCTAGAGGGAGAAATATATCAATAATGAACACAATCACAAACATGTCAAGGTACTGTCTAAACACCCTATTCATCAATTCCATAAATGTCGTCGGAGCATTAGTCAACCCAAATGACATCACCAAAAACTCATAATGACCAAATCGAGTTCGAAAAGCCGTCTTTGAAATGTCATCTTCTTTTACCCTCAACCGGTGATAACCCGACCGAAGGTCAATTTTGGAAAAGTAACTTGCCCCTTGAAGTTGGACAAACAAGTCATCTATCCTTGGAAAGGGATATTTATTCTTAATGGTCACCTTGTTCAACTGTCGATTGTCAATACACATACGAAGATAACCATCTTTCTTTCTAACAAACAAAACTAGAGCACTCCATGGAGAGATACTCGGTCAGATGAAACCCTTATATAATAAATCTTTCAATTGCTCCTTCAATTCTTTAAGTTCTGCCGAAGCCATTTGGTAAGGAGGTATAGAAATAGGTTGCATATCGGGGAGAAGGTCAATAACAAAGTCTATTTTCCTTTCGGGAGGATTACCGGGTAGATCATCTGGGAATACATTGGAATACTCCTTAACAATGGGGACTAACTCAAGAGTAGGGGTTTCAGAATCCACCTCCCTCTCCCTAACTAGATGGTAAATGCAACCCCTAGAAATCATCTTTGTAGCTTTAAGACATGAGATAAACTGACAGTTAGGCATATAATTTCCCCCTTTCCATTCTAGGACAGGCTCATTCAGGAACTGAAACTTAACTACACGAGTTCTACAATCAATATAAGCATAACATGAGTGCAACCAATCTATACCAGGGATAACATCAAAATATAGCATATCAAGCTCTACCAAGTCAACAAGAGTAACTCTATGGGAGGAGACGAGACACTTTCTATAGACCCTCTTAGCTACAATAGAATCACCAATGGGAGTAGAGACAGAAAAAAGGTCTAATTAACAATTCGGAAGAACATCAAACCTCATAGCCACATATAGAGTCATAAAAAACAAGGTAGCACCAGGATCAAGTAAAGCATAAACATAAAGTTGGAAGACTTTCAACATACCGGTAACCACATCGGGAGAATCTCTTGCTCACCACGAGTCTGAAGTACATAAAATTGGTTTTGCTTAGGAGCATTTGGACCCGAACCACTTGGACCGAATGAAGGATTATGTTGTGCCCTTCGGTGATTACCTCCTTTATTATTAGCAACTAAAGGACAATCTCTTATCTTGTGGTCCATCTTACCACAACCAAAACAAGCATTGGAACCCGCTAGACATTTACCCTCATGCTTCCTCCCATACTTAGCATAAGTAGGCAATAAAGGCCTACTATCATTCCCTTCTTGAGTCTTAGGATTAGACACCCTATCTTTGTTGAAACTAGAAGGAGCATTGGAGGAACCTTGACCGAAAAACCTTTGTCGAAATCTAGAAAGACCATGTCCATTGGACCTTGCATGAGAGAAATTGCCATTACCGGTTTTTGCCCTTTTTTTCTCCCTAGACTTTTCCTTAAGTTTCTCCTCTTCAATCTATTGAGCATGAACCATGAGACGAGAAATGTCCATGTCATTAACAAGCATGGCGGTACGACATTCTTTAACCACTATTTCGGACACACTCAAAACTAACTTACTCATCTTTGCCCTAGGATCGACAACTATTATAGGAGTATATCGAGACAATTGTGTTAACTTCAAAGAATATTCCTTCACACTCATACTTCCTTGACGAAGGTTGATGAACTCAAGCACCTTTGCCTCCCTCATCTCAAGGGGAATGAACCTATCAAGGAAAACAACCTTAAACTTTTCCCAATCAAGAGGACCCGCATCTTCCGGTCTCCCTTATTTTCATTGGTTGAACCAAATTTGAGCAACACCCTTAAGTTGATAAGCAACCAACTCCACCCTTTCCACCAGCATCAGTCCTATAATCATCAACACCTTGTAAACCTCATCAATGAACTCTTGAGGATCTTCCTTAACCTTAGAACTATGAAACTCCGGAGGATTCATTCTAGTGAAGTCTCTCACTCTAGATGCCACCGTAACCACATTTGGGTTTATAGGAACCGCAACCTCCCTATTGGCTTGAGCCAACACTTAAAAAGCATCCCTAAACTCCATATTAGCCACTTGCTCGGACAAAGGTTGATCGGAGCTTGAGGAGCTTCATGTTCCACATCCTCCCTCATATTCCTTCTAGCATAAGCTTTTTGAGTAGTCGTATCATGTAAAGCATCGGATAAGGATTAGGAGAGAGACCTTATAGAGTTAAACTCTATCGCACAACTTTAGAGTAATGAAAGAAATGGAGTTCTCTAAACATCTTGTAGCTTCTCATTCATAAATATGGTGCGTTTCACACTCATGAACAAGACTCTACTAGACCTGGCTTATGAGACATCCTAGGACCTTTCTAAACCTTGAGCTCTAATTACCAAGTTGTCATGACCCAAGGTACCCCTTAGGCGTAACATGGCATATAGGAGCCCGAGAGGCCCCATACATGCCACTTAGCATTCATAACATAAGAAATAGAACAATATAGATAATTTAACAACATTTCAAGTCCAAAAAGTTTTTATAAAAGTAAAGCAGAAGTCTAAACACTTGTCTCATTAGTCATCTAGTACATAATAATGAAATTGGGCCTATACCATACATCATGTCCAAAACTGAAAGTAAGAAAGAAAACTAAAAATAATAAAAATCCATCCTTGAAGCATGGGGACTCACCAAAGCTCAGAATCTCTCAAATCAACATCTAGCCACGAAACTAAGAACCCTGACTGTCGGACCCTACATTTGGGGAAATGTAGACAAGAGTATGTGTTAGTAAAAGATATGTACCAAGTATGATAGTCATGCATATAAACATTAAAATCATGCTAAAATAGGACATTTTCATAAGCATGCAATGATCAAGCTAAGACATGAAACTTGAGAGTTGGAAAGCATAAGCTATAAAACATGATCAATGCAAGTGAATATCGACTTGAAACATACTTACGATACTTCTTGAAGTAACCTTGGTTCATCATAACTTTACTTGTTTGTGGGAAGTAGCATTAATCGACATATAAGACCATGTGTGCTAGAAACATGGAATCAAGTGTCTACCCCACACCGAAAAGAGGTGTCCTACGTGCCACAGTAAAGACCATGAACTTCTAGCTATTGTGGATCTACTAGCTAATATATATCTAGACAATCCTATGTTGGCACATAGTTATGGGACATGGGTGATCGCCAGTTGTCCACTTGGTACTAAGCTTAACTTCCATGGAATAGTTATTAATCCTATTCATCTTAGCTCATGAAGGGACATGGGTAATCGCCTCTTGTCCTTACAACATGTTACATGGGTAATTGCCTCTTGTCTTTATTTCATATGACATGTGTAATCGCCTCTTGTCTTTTGCTTAGAGAGCATGGGTAATCGCCTCTTTCCTCAACATTTGCATAGCTTCTTACTTATTGGTTTATTTTAGGTGAGAAGACCTTTCAACCTTAACAACCTTTATTATATGAGAAAGCCTCTCACAATTCATGCATACATGTGTATATAGGAAATCCTTTCAACAACACAACAATAGCAACATCATTGGTACTTCACTCTCAAAGCATCCTTAAAACGTTTACATAAGTTTCATAAGAATGTGCATAATTCCATAATTCACCTTTCAAGGTTCACAACCCACTTTCAATCAACAACATCTAGAAAACATGGGTTAGACATGGGTTCATGGAAATTCATCATAAATTTATGTAATTTTACCAATTCATCCTTGATTTCATATAATCTTCTTTCATAATCCAAACCTCACATTATGTGATCATAACTTGGAAAACATCATGATTACATGGGTTCATGGGGGAATCATCATAAAATCACGAGCTTAACTCAGATCATACATCATAGATCATAAATCAATCAATCAATTAAATCAACAATTAAGAGAACCCATAATATAGAAGAAAACCCTAAGTCAATTAGGAATTTCTATCTTTGAAAATAGAAGGACTTGGGAACTCCATGAATGGAAGGAATCCATGGATGAAAACTATCATACCTCAATGCCAATTGCTTAACTTCAATGGAGAAATTAGAGAATTGACTTGCAAACCCTAGCTTGGACCCTCTTCTTCAAGCTTTCTAGAGAGAGAAATATTTGAGAGGAAGCCTTGTTCTTCTTTTGGTAAATTTGAGAGAATGACTTCCAATTGGGAAATTTCAGGGTTAAAACACTTATACAGGGGTTTTTGGTAAAGGGTAAAACGACATAGTATTAGGCTAGACTAATTAGGAAAAGACCCAACTGCCCGTAGGAAAATAAATGCCGCCACTAACGACAGCAAGCCCAATGGACCGTGGTTTGACCAACGGTCCGTCCTGTTCGTCTGTCATTTGGCGTAAAAAACTGGAATTTGAGGCCCTGATCAACGGACCTCATCCACATACCATGGATCCAACGATGGTCCGTTGGTCCAGACCGTGATTCTCAATTTCTGAGAAGAATTGGTTGGATAATCCACAAACCAAAACTATGGTCCGTGGTTCAGTCCACGGGACGTGATTGGCCTTTGTCGGATGGCATTAAATTTTTCTGAAAACTAAAATTTTGCCCTTTCTCAAATCTGAGGTGTTACAAAAAGTTTCTTTGCCGAAATACAAAATCAATTTGATAATTCTATTCGTAATAATAATGCATTAGAATGCTTATCCTTCTAGTTTTAGAAGTTTATGTCTCACCAAAGAATTATTCACCAAACATCTTGTCCATACACTCCTTAGAAAATGGTGTAGCAGGAAAAAAAGAATAGGAATCTCATTGAGACTGCTCGCACTCTTTTCATTGAATCCCATGTTTCACTGTATTTTTGGGGCGATGCAGTCCTTTCATCTTGTTATTTAATTAATAGAATGCCCTCATCTTCTATTCAAAATTAGGTTCTACATTCCATATTGTTTCCTCAGCCATATCTCTATTCTATCCCCTCTTGTATCTTTGAAAGCACATGTTTTGTTCATAACGTAGCCCTAAGGAAACATAAATTAGCCCCTCGTTCTCTAAAATGTGTCTTTCTTAGTTACTCACGAGTTTGAAAGGGTATCGTTGTTATTCACATGATCTTCATCGATATTTTATGTTTGCCGATGTAACATTCTTTGAATCTCAACCTTACTATACATCGTCTGATGTCTCTGAGGTCTTACACATACCTCAAGTTCTACTTGTACCAATTTTTGAAGAATCTACAGTTACTTCTCCATCTCCAGTTGTAGTGCCACCACTCATGACTTATCATCATTGTCCGCATGCAGCACTAGTCCCAGTGGATTCATGTTTTGCACCTGACTCTGCTCCCACTGTAGACTTGCCTCCTCCTAGCCAATTTACTACACTTCAAAAAGGTATACAATCTACTCGAAATGATAACCCACATACTTTCTTGAGTTATCATCATCTATCTTCACCCCATTATGCATTTGTTTCATCTTTGTTCTCTATTTCCATTCTGAAGACTACATCAGAAACACTTTCTCATTCTAGATGGAAACTGTCTTTGATTGATGAGATGTATACTTTACATTCGAGTGGTACTTGAGAGCTTGTCTTCCTTCTTACAGGTAAATATACTATTGGTTGTCGTTAGGTTTATGCGGTCAAAATTGATCCAGATGGTCAAGTTGATTGTCTTAAGGACTGCCTTGTTCCTAAATAATATACTCAGATATTTGGGCTAGATTATAGTGATACTTTCACTCCTGTGGAAAAAATAGCATTTGTACATGTTTTTCTATATATGATTGTTGTTCGTCATTGGCCTCTTCATCAGTTGGACATTAAGAATGCTTTTCTGCATGGTGATCTTAAGGAGAAGTTTATATGGAGCAACGACCTATTTTTGTTGCTCTGGGGAGTCTAGTAGCCTTGTAGCTCGATTACGTAGGTCACTCTATGGTCTGAAACAGTCGGCCTCAAGCTTGGTTTGGAAAGTTCAGCACATTAATTTAGGAGTTTGGCATGACTTGTAGTAGAGCTGATCACTATGTATTTTATCGACATTTAACACCAAATTTGTGTATTTATTTGGTTATTTACGTTGATGATATCTTTACCAGCAATGATCAAGATGGTATCGCTAATTTAAAGCAACATCTCTTTCAATATTTTCATACTAAAGACCTCAACAGATTGAAGTATTTTCTAGGCATTGAGGTTGCTTAGTCTAGATCAGGTATTGTTATTTCTCAACGCAAGTATGCCTTAGATATTCCTTAGGAGACAAGGATGATGGGATGCGAACCCATTGACACTCATATGGATCTGAATGTTACACCTCTTTCAAGACAGGGGGAGCCACTCAGTAATCCTAAAAGGTATAGACGGTTGGTTGGGAAGTTGAATTATCTCACAGTGACTAGACCTAACATCTTTTTTCCTATGAGTGTTGTAGTTAGTTTATGACTTCTCCTTGTGATAGTCATTGGGATGCAGTTATTTGTATTCTACGATATGTGAGTGTTGTAGTTAGTTTATGACTTCTCCTTGTGATAATGCAGTTGCTTGTATTCTATGATATATAAAGTTAGCTCCTGGCAAAGGACTACTCTTCAAGGATCAAGGTCATGAGCATGTCACCGGATATATATACATTGATTGGGCATGATCACCTTTTGATAGACGTTCTACATCTGGATATTGTGTTTTAGTAAGAGGTAATTTGGTGTCGTGGAAGAGTAAGAAACATAATGTGGTTGCTCGATCTAGTGCAGAAAAAGAATATTGAGCAATGACTATAGCAACTTGTGAGCTAGTTTGGATCAAACAGTTGCTGAGAGAACTGAAGTTTGGAGAAAATGGAACTTGTGTGTGATAATCAAGCGGCCCTTCATATCACATCAGATCCAATGTTTCATGAGAGGATTAAGGACCTTGAAATTGATTGTTACTTCGTCAGAAAAAACATACTCCCAGGAGATATTGCTACCAAATTTGTGAAGTCAAGTGATCGACTTGAAGATATATTCACCAAGTCCCTCACTGGTTCTCGTATTAATTATATTTGTAACAAGCTAGGTACATATAATTTGTATGCACAAGCTTGAGGGGGAGTGTTAGAATAGGACTAGGTATACACAATCCTACTCATAATAGGAATAGTTTATAGTCTCCTACTTGGTAAAGAATTGTATTATAGTGTCTATAAATAGGGTTCTCTATGTAATAATGAGAACACACATACAATCAATAATATTTTTCCTCTTATATTCTCAAAGTTATACTAGAGATTTCAAAAGTAATACCGTAAAGGGAAGAACTTACATATAAAAAAGGGTAGTGTTTTATGTAAAAATAGTGATTTGTTGTTGGGTTTTTTAGCATTGATGGGGAAACAATACGAAGGCAGAAGAAGTAGGAGGGAAGGTTAACATAGGGAATATAGATGAATTTGATAAAGCATCATACATGGATGGATTATAGGATTAATGTGGGATGTCAGAGTTTTGCATAACTTTAAGACGTCAAAGGAGAAGTACTTTTAGAAGTAATTGAATCTAAACTAAAAGGGAACTATAATATACAACAGAGACCATAATGTAATAACATGAAAGACATGAAATTATAAAAAATATATGCATAGAGTTTCAAGTCTCCAACCAGGCAAAAAATGAATTCTTTTAAATTGCAAAGATAAGCATGCAACTCAGGTGTTGTTTTTGGGGAAAATAACCTCAACAAAAGAGGCGATGAATAGAATTTTAAGCATACATTAATCCGTTTCTTTTCCAGTTCAAAGCCTCGTGGTTATTTTAGACGTGGAAACCAAGATAGTAATATCTAAAAAGCATAAAGATTAGAGAATGAAGAACAACATTTGTATAACCGATGAGATTTTATGGAATTGAATCAACATAAGAGGCAATGTATAAAATTGTAACCAACACTAATTGTTTTGTTTTCCACCTCAGTGCCTCGCAGTGATTTTAGACGTAGAAACCAAGATAACATCTGTAAAGCATGAAGTTTGAACAATGAAAGAATCGTGTTTGGATAACCAATGGAACTTTGTGGATTTGAATTAGTGTAGTTGATTTTTAGTACAGTGTAGGAGAATTCAGAGATGGGGAAGAGTGATTAAAGAGGCGAAACAAAATGTTACAGAGACACATAAAAGGTAGGGGACAAAGAGAGTTTTGCCAACACATTATTTAATTATATGCTTTATGGACCTTTTTCTTTTTCAGTTTAGAGGTTCGTTGATATTTTAGTTTTAGAAATCAAAATAAACTTTCTAAGGGATTTTGGTCGGTAGAAGAGAGCTTTTAAAATTAATTGGTTAAGAGATGAACTACAACAATCAAATATGTCCAAAATGCATTTCAACAAAGACATGAAAGTATTCAAATGATCATATATAGATTTCTAAGTGTCCATGCATGCATACAAAAGAAGTTGTAAAAATTGCAAAGACAACAATGAGAATTATCAAAAGAAATATATTTAAATTGAAAAAGCATAATACCTTGATAGTTCTGAGGGATTTGGAGCAACATAGTGTTGAACAACTTCAAAGATAGGGCAAGAGAACTTGATAGTCCTAGGTATTCTTAAGCACTGTGTCACCCAAATTCAAGGACAAGGAACCAGAATTAGGCATCCAAGTAGTATTCAAAATCCAACATATATATCAGATTAAATAAAACACTCAAATTCCAAAGGATAAAGGAAAAATAGGGGAAGGTGGAGAGGATATGAATGTGCAGTGCTAATAGGAAAAAACTCTTGATCCCTTTGGGGATGGAGGATTAAGGAAAAAGAACGATTCTTGGAGTTATCTCCTTAAAGAAGTGGGAAAGGATGTACAGACTGGTAAAATGGGCAATTTATTGCAGCCATGTTAGTTGATTAATAAATAGATGGGTTATTGATCGATTTAAATTTGGGTGGTTCATATTACTGTGGGCTAAGTTTTATATCCCTAACTACAGCCTGCAATAGTGATCTTTGGAGTGTACAATTCACATTTTGTATAACTTAACTGCAGTAGTTGAATCACATTTGTTTTGTTGTACACCATTGATGTATACATTATGTGAGTTGTATTACCTTGAGGTGCACAATAATGTGCATATTTATTGGTTATTTGTAAATATATTTTTTCCTTATAGGTGTTGAGTGTAATATGTTTTTAGACTTGTTTCTTTAGATATTCAATATATGTTCCATGTCTGGTTGATATCAGATTCATCTAGAATGTTATATACACCCCACTCCCATAGGGGCTCAAACTTTTCGTTGAGATTTTCCCACCATCATCTAAGATTGCACGTGGAGTGACTCTGATACAATAGGTAACAATCCAACTTATAAGTGATATTATTCACTTTGGGCATAGACTCATATGATTTTAATTAATAATGCGATAAAAGACTTGCTTTTTATGTATCAACATATCTTCCATATTTTATCGATGTAAAATCCATCTAGGATGTTAATCATAATCCATTTTGCTATTAATTATGTAAACAGAACATACAGAGTTTTTCAAAGCTACAATTTCTGTTTTTACTATTAAGTTTTGATTTTTGGTGGTGTGCTTTCTTCTTAATAGTTGATTTCTAGGATGCAGTGAACACATTGTGCCCTTTCACACCTGTAGTAAAGCAATTTGAGAAGTAGTTAAAGGTGTGGTCAGCAATATTTTTTGGGTCACCATTGTCAACTTTAAAATAAGAGATCATATTTCTTCATCTTCTATCATTTAACAACTGAAAGGTGAAATAATTTCGTATTTGCATCTCCCTCGAAAATTGAGTTAATGCGAGTTTTTAATTTTTAGTAGTCTTTCTCAATTTTATGGGTATTATTATATTCTTTCCTAAGGCTTAATTTAAGGTTCTGGAGGAAGGAACTGGAAGGTAAATTACTAGAGTTTTGTTCTTTTCGGTTAAACATTTCCTCTTGCTATATTTGGTAGTGTTTGTTGGAATATTGTTGCTTGTGAGTTTTGATGAGGAGCACTTGTTGTTGATAAATGACACACAAGTGGAAGAGGATATAAATTTAAAAAATTCCAAGCTTTCATGTAAGGGCAACGATTCGATCTTCGATTGGATAATAATAACAATAATAATAATAATAATAATAATAATAATAATAATAATAATAACAATAATAATAACAATAATAATAATAACAATAATAATAATAACAATACTAATAATAACAATAATAATAATAATAATAATAATAATAATAATAATAATAACAATAACAATAATAACAAGAACAATAACAACAACAACAACAACAACAACAACAACAACAACAATAACAATAACAATAACAATAACAATAACAATAACAACAATAACAATAATAACAATAACAACAATAACAAGAACAACAATAACAAGAATAACAATAACAACAATAACAACAATAACAACAATAACAATAAGAACAATAACAACAATAACAATAATAGCAATAACAATAACAATAACAATAACAATAACAATAACAATAACAATACCAATACCAATAGCAATAGCAATAGCAATAGCAATAGCAATAGCAATAGCAATACCAATAGCAATAGCAATAGCAATAGCAATAGCAATAGCAATAGCAATAACAATAGCAATAACAATAGCAATAACAATAGCAATAGCAATAACAATAACAATAACAATAACAATAACAATAACAATAACAATAACAATAACAATAACAATAACAATAACAATAACAATAACAATAACAATAATAATAACAATAACAATAATAATAATAATAATAATAATAATAATAATAATAATAATAATAGCAATAACAATAACAATAATAACAATAAGAAGAATAATAACAATAACAATAACAATAACAATAACAATAACAATAATAGCCCGAAAAAGAGTTTGATAAGTAGGGCGCCTGATACCCGGTTAGAACTATCAAACAAGGAGTAAGGAGCAGAATAATTAAATTCATCTTTAACCTTTTTATCACTAGGAATACTAGTTGAAGAACTAGTTTTACTAGCAGCCAATTGAATAATCTTTTCACGAAGAGTATTATCGGTAACTTCTTTTAGAAGTTCTATCACATTGTCTGCAGTGATAGTGAACATATTCATGTCTTCGAACTGAGATTGCAGCTTGTAGAATTCATCATGTTCGCAGTGACAGATATCACTATGACATTTGCAAGCATTATTCGAATCTTGATGAACCTTAGAAGACTCAGGTTGCTCATCCTCTGTTGCATAACTTGCTTCAGAATCATCATAATCTGATTCGGAACCAGAAGTATATAGAAAACTATAAATCTTCTGTTGAATATCATCATCAAGTTCTAGAGTCTTAAGCTTTTCTAGCTTACAATTTGGAGCTATATGCCCAAATTTTCCACATTTATAACACTTAATCTTATCAAGATCTCGCCTTGATCTATTCTTGGTAAATCTATGAGATTTACGATGAGCCCTACGCTCATCTCTTTCTTCTCTAGTCCTTCTCCTAGATCTTCTTTTCTTATGATGAGATCTATGAGATTCTGATTTAGAAGTTTCTCGGTTGGTACATTTAGAAGCATCTGGTAAACCGAACTGAGTACAAAAATCTCCCAATTGAGACTTTTCTCTAAGCTTATCCATCTTTAGCTGTCTTGAGAGTTTTAACTCATTGCACAAATTTATGCCTTCCTGCGTACAAGCCCCAATAAGCTTTCCATAGGTAAAATTACTATAGGGAATAATTCCTTGCGGATCTCTAAGAGTCTTTTTCACTCTTTCTGCAAATAAAGAAGGTAAACCATCAATAAATTTGGCTTTCCAGAATTCTAAGCCATTTTCGGGAAGTTCCATTACCCGACTTAAATAAGTGTCTTTATACCATCTAAACTCGCCTAAATGTCTACATCTAAGACCATTTAGTAAAGATCTAATGGTTTCATATTGATTGGTAAATCAACTTGTCCCAAAAATTATTATAATAAGTTCTGTATAGGCAAGGGATTTGTTCCTCAGTGAAATCTACTTCCGGAACCCATTTATGAATCCATGGAACAGAGAATTCTATAAAAAAATATATTTGTTCAATTTGTTGAAAATAACAAATATGTTCTTGATGATATAACTTGTTGAGATTTGGGGAAATCTTGACCCATTCTTTGTATAACTTGAGAAATGGTTCGGGCAATATTTTTATGGTTGGCCCGTGGTATGACCACCAGTTTAAAAACCAATTTGGTATAGGGTTAGCAAATATCTTGGCACATACTTTTATAAACCAAGTATGTTTATGCCTCTCATTGTTATAACAGAGGACTTTATTAAATGCATGAATATAATCCCAATAGGTAAAGCTTACCATGACTTTGTTCAGACTGAATTGTCTTTCAGTCATTGAAGAAATACCCCAATCTTCAATATGAATGACGTGTTTTATAATCATTTTAGAGAAGTTATAAACATTCTCACTTGTATTATATCCTGAAAAATGTTGAAATTCAACACCTGTGCTCATCAACAGAGTCTCATAATATTTCCGAGTTTTGTATGACTCACCCGGGAAATAAAGCCCATTAACTAAATACCTCTGGAATATCTTCCAAGGTTCTTCTTTTCTCTGTATGTCAGAGTTTTCTAAGAGAA